>CM076582.1:347772575-347975075 GCA_034641835.2 Pinus albicaulis
TGATAATGCTTGTGATGAGCATGATGAAAGTGTGGAAAAAGGGTTGATATTGTTGTTGTTTTGGAAAATTTTTATTGAATGACCTGACTTGATCCTATTGATAATGATAAGCATGGTAACCATGATGATAGAAGTATAAATATGAGATTGATATTGTAGATATTTTATTAACCGTAGTTATGTTTTGATGTGATTAGTAACTACGAAATATGGTAAAACTGAATGCCCTAACTTGATGGATTGACTTAATAAGAGTAATATTGTGTTCATGATCTTTGAAGTATGATGTTACATATGTCTGCTGCCCTAATCACTTGAATCTAACCTTTGATGAAGGATTGATGTCATGATGTGATGATGTAGTAGCTAATGTTAGCATGTTATGACCATGATGGAAATATGTTTGACTTTATGATCTAAGAAATTTTTTAATGCATGACAATATTATAGACAATTTGATGACATGAATGAAGATGACTGAAGTGCATTCCCATTCAGAGGAAGAATATCTCTATAATATTCTTACTCCTATTAACATTTGAATTATATATATATATATATATATATATATATATATATATATATATATATATATATATATATATATATATATATATATATATATATATATATATATATATATAGAGAGATAGTTTTCACTTACTCTGAGCCTCAGTTGCACGGAAGAGAGCCTACAAGTGTGACTATAGCCTCCTGGCCACACAGAACCAAGCTCAAGGGTGTGAACGAGGCACTGAGACAATTCTGAGTTAGGGTTTGGTAGTTGGGAAGCTACGATTGCTCACATAACATCTTGAAGAGTGCGACTATAATCTCCCAACCGCTCTGTTGACGGGAAAATTTGTCCAGCCAACAGTAGGGGATCTCCTCGGTAGAAAGTCCCAATTAGACCTTGAACCGTTTGGAGTAGGGATCCCGTCCGGGGTGTGGGTCCGGCTACCACTTAAGACGACTTCCCTTCGGTCTCAAAAGAACCTATTTGAACCTACGGACATACACTTATTCACATGATACAGAATACAGGATTGATGTATTAAACACGAATCAAACACTATGCGTAGCAAGATTATAGATAAAGCACGTACACCTCAAGAGATGTCATTAGCAACACATCTTTTGGGGGTAATGCTTATAAGGTAGTCTGATCACAAAAGAAATAGTTCTTAATGATAAGATACCTCTTTACTTCATGAAAGATAAAACGAAATGATAACAAAATAGTTCATTAACATTCATTAATAAAACAGATGACAAAATGAACATCATTGATACAACACAGATAGCCATGACGCATAAATGATGACATGAAGAGTGCAGCTTCATTAATCATAGGATGTTCTGAAACTGTACAAGGAATACACACAGTGTT
The DNA here is from genome assembly GCA_034641835.2 of Pinus albicaulis. NCBI lineage: Eukaryota > Viridiplantae > Streptophyta > Pinopsida > Pinales > Pinaceae > Pinus > Pinus albicaulis. The sequence goes on from CM076582.1 coordinate 347,773,966, forward strand.
CACATAGAAAAACACATCATAACCATAGGGTGTTTTAACAAGAATCTATATTCATATGCTCAAGTGTATAATCTTTCAATACAATGCCATGTAGCTCTTGAGTTTCCAAAAAAGAAAAGCCCTTTACAAGTTCCCGGAGGAAGTATTTATAGGGAAAAGCTTGCCCTCTGGGGTTCCTGACTTTTCAGCTTCCCGACGGTTGGGCTTTCTTGCGACCCAAGGCCATGTGCGACCTGCGACCTCAGTGAATATGCGACCTGCGACCTCATTGGATTTGCGACCTGCGACCTCGGCAGATGTTGCGACCTGCGACCTTGGGCAGTTGTGCGACCTCGTGACTTGTGACCTTGCGACCTCCTTGGATTTGCGACCTCGTGACCTAGGCAGGTTTGCGACCTGCGACCTCATTGGATTTGCGACCTGCGACCTCGGCAGATGTTGCGACCTGCGACCTTGGGCAGTTGTGCGAACTCGCGACCTTGGGGATGTGCGACCTTGCGACCTCCTTGAATTTGCGACCTGCGACCTTGGGCAGTTGTGTGACCTCGCGACCTGCGACCTTGCGACCTCCTTGGATTTGCGACCTCACGACCTAGGCAGATTTGCGACCTGCGACCTTATTGGATTTGCGACCTGCGACCTCGGCAGATGTTGCGACCTGCGACCTTGGGCAGTTGTGCGACCTCGCGACCTGCGACCTTGCGACCTCCTTGGAATTGCGACCTCGCGACCTAGGCAGATTTGCGACCTGCGACCTCATTGGATTTGCGACCTGCGACCTCAGCAGATGTTGCGACCTGTGACCTTGGGCAGTTGTGCGACCTCGCGACCTTGGAGATGTGCGACCTTGCGACCTCCTTGAATTTGCGACCTACGACCTTGGGAAATGTTGCGACCTGCGACCTTGGGCAGTTGTGCGACCTCGCGACCTGCGACCTCAGCAGATTTGCGACCTGCGACCTTGGGCAGATCAGTGAGTTCCTTGGAGTTTCGCCAGCATCTACTTGTTTTTGAAAATGGTCTCCTTGTTTGCTGGGGAAAACCTTGGCTCTTATGTGCAAACAGAGGTTCTTCCCTCCGGGGTTCCTTTCGACTTTTCCGCTTCCGACCCCGTGTGACTTCTCGCGACCCAAAGATTTTTTGTGACCGGCGACCCGAGCCGTTGTTGCGACCTCTGCGACCCAGTCGCCGGGTCGTCGGGCCGCCCGCCGGGCATTTACCGTGGGTGCGACCGCGGCTTGCGACCCGGGGCAATGTGCGACCTTGCGACCTCCTGGGATTTGCGACCTGTGACCTCGACAGATGTTGCGACCTGCGACCTCGGCAGATGTTGCGACCTGCGACCTTGGGCAGTCGTGCGACCTCGCGACCTTGGTGAACTTACGACCTGCGACTTAGGCAAATTTGCGACCTCGCGACCTTGACAGATGTGCGACCTTGCGATCTCCTTGTATTTGCGACCTTGCGACCTCGTTGAACTTGCGACCTCGTGACCTCGTTGAATTTGCGACCTGCGACCTTGGTAAACTTGCGACCTGCGACTTAGGGCAGTTGTGCGACCTCGCTACCTTGGAGATGTGCGACCTTGCGACCTCCTTGAATTTGCGACCTGCGACCTTGGGAAATATTGCGACCTGCGACCTTGGGCAGTTGTGCGACCTCGCGACCTGCGACCTTGCGACCTCTTTGGATTTGCGACCTGCGACCTCAGCAGATTTGCGACCTGCGACCTTGGGCAGATCAGTGAGTTCCTTGGAGTTTTGCCAGCATCTACTTGTTTTTGAAAATGGTCTCCTTGTTTGCTGGGGAAAACCTTGGCTCTTATGTGCAAACAGAGAGGTTCTTCCCTCTGGGGTTCCTGACTTTTCCGCTTCCCGACGGTGTGACTTCCTTGCGACCCAGTATTTTTGTGACTTGCGACCTGAGCCGTTGTTGCGACTTGCGACCTAGTCGCTGGGTCGCTGGGTCGCGTCGTCGGGCATTTACCAAGGGGTGCGACTTCGCGACTTGCGACCCAGGGCAATGTGCGACCTTGCGACCTCCTGGGATTTGCGACCTGCGACCTCGGCAGATGTTGCGACCTGCGACCTTGGGCAGTCGTGCGACCTCGCGACCTTGGTGAACTTGCGACCTGCGACTTAGGCAAATTTGCGACCTCGCGACCTTGACAGATGTGCGACCTTGCGATCTCCTTTTATTTGCGACCTTGTGACCTCGTTGAACTTGCGACCTCGCGACCTCGTTGAATTTGCGACCTGCGACCTTGGTAAACTTGCGACCTGCGACTTAGGCAAATTTGCGACCTGCGACCTGCGACCTCAGCAGATTTGCGACCTGCGACCTTAGCAGATTTGCGACCTGCGACCTCAGCAGATTTGTGACTTTGCGACCTGCGACCTCAACCGATGTGCGACCTGCGACCTCAGCAGATTTGCGACCTGCGACCTCAACAGATTTGCGACCTGCGACCTCAGTAGATTTGCGACCTGCGACCTTGGGTAGATCAATGAGTTCCTTGGTGTTTCGCCAGCATCTACTTGTTTTGAAAATGGTCTCCTTGTTTGCTGGGGAAAACCTTGGCTCTTATGTGCAAACAGAGAGGTTCTTCCTGCAATAAAATAACCTAGGTTACATGTATTCATGATTTGAATAATAATAATAATGGGGCAACATTAATTAATTGCACAAACAAAAACGATGACTTTAGACCCCTGTGTGGAATATTACAACATCATAATTACTCTTCAATAATGATGACCACAGATGAAACACATGAAATTAACAAGCTTATGAGAAGTGTTCAAGCAACATGCTTAATGACCTACAGCAGGACGGCTTTTACTCGTCAATACACAAAAGGTTTCTATTTAACATATGCATGGCAGCCTCGCTACACTTGGCGCGACTGCGACAAGAGTGTTCGGGCGCACGCTGGATGATCCTTCCCACATATGGTGTGATTGCAACGATGACATCGGATCATGATGGCGAGGCAACTCATGAGGGGTTGGGGATAGGTCGACGGGATGTAGATGATTACAGGTCGGGTGGAAGACTTTAACGCCTAAGCGAGCAGAGGGGGAACCCGAAATTTTAAATATACCCAAAATTTTGGGTGGTGTTGTAGCGGCTACAACACGCTCATAGGAATGCCTATGGGTGCGATTATGCATGCTGGACATAAAAATTAAGTTTTGTGCTTGGAATCATATGTTCTCCTAAATTATATTAGTCCTACATACATGAAGCAGACAACAAAAATATACATGAAAAGGAAAGTTTGAAAGTTTACTATAATATGAATATGAAGACTCAACTTGCTATTTGCAGGTGATCGAGATATGCATAGATATGTGTCATTATGTTTGAATTTTGTGCTGCAAGGGTTTGATATGATTTTACTGATTGATATAGATCAACAATGTTTGGAGTTTTTACATGTTCCCTGATAATGATTTAGAACTTTGACTTGATGATTGAGATATGTTTTGGACTATAGATCTTTCTATGATAGAAAATTTGGATTTGACCTAATGAATAATGATTTGATTTAATGAATAATGATTTTCCTTAATGACAATGATATATGAGCACAATGACTTCCAATGAATTATATGGTTATTTGATAATGGTTTTGTATTGGCCTCCTTGTTCCTAGCACAATGATTGAAGTATTGAAAATTGTGATTAATATGAAGATGGAACATGCATGACTTATCCTTAGTGTATTCATTTTCATCTAGTGACAAAAATGACTTGCATTATGATCACGAGAATGAATTGATGAAGTTTGGATTGATATTGCGTGATATTTGATAACTTGTTGGCATGACAATAGATGATGTCATGACTAGATGAAAGTTCTACTTGTCACTTGGTCTAAAGAATTGATATTGTGATATTGATGACTTTGATATTAGTTTTGATGTGGCTTCTAAACTTTGATGAGTTGAATTTGTTGATTTTATTGTACAATATTGATTTATGTGAGGCTGAGCATATTGGTTTGGAAAAGTGTTATGGTTGCAGAGAGATTTGAATGAAGCTAGCCCCCCAATCCATATATGCCTGCATTGACTGTTATCTAATGTATTCTGGATGATGTGTTGATCCAAACCTCTACTTCTGAAGTGTTCCAAGGTATGGTTGTGATTTTAGTTTTGATTTTATATGCTGACGGTCTACTCTTGGCAGGTGATGAGCCTCTGATGATCTAAGTAAGATGGAGATGAATTATGAAGCTCGAAATAATGAATCATAGCATGATGAATTGATTTCTGAAGTTGGGAAAAAATAATAATATTGCGAAGCTATTGAAGAAGTATTGAAAAGTGGAAATGAAAATCCTTAGACACTCCGATTGAATTTCAAGATGTTGTGAAGAGATATTGTTAACTCAACTTGGAAACCGACAGTTGATTGAATCATTAATGTTTTGATTGAACACCTGTACATATATGTTATGCATAGAAGATGAGTTGACTGAGACACTTCATACACATTGAGTTTCCACTGACCACCCTTCAATATATCTGCATGAGACGATCAATTTTTGATCTGAGATATTCTTTATATGATATGTGATTGCATGAATGCATTTTTTATGTTTGAGATTATTGTTTATGAGCGCATTTGGGTGCTGCCTTAGTTTGAGATATGCCATGATTTATTGGATGAATAATCTCCTTAAAGAGCCATATGAAAAGGATCTAGATATGACATGGATACATTGCGATGAAAGAGAGTGGGATCTAATTGGAAAAAAATATTGCATATAGTTGAGACTGAGTTACCTACGTATATTGGGATAGTGCAGTTGTACGAGACAATATTAGGCTTGTGGTTGGCACCTCCTTGAGAGGGAGGATGAATATGGTATCCTTTTGTGATATATATATGATTATTTATGTTCTAATATGATATTTTATTTAATGCCCTGTATGAACATGAGACAAAGACTATTGATACATGATGATTTCTAGATATGAGTATGATGATATGTTGATGATCTATAGAGAGCATCTTTAATCGAGGACATTGAGCCAAATATTCCTCCCCTATTTGAGCTCCGAGGGTGTGGAATTAAGATGGAGGGTTGTTGGAGTTGAGGGAACTCTAGACAATAGAGAATCACGTTATATTTTACCCTTAGGGTTGGAGATGCTGCTCCCCTATCGTCATAGGGTTAGAGATGTTGCTTCCATATCTGGTCTATGCAGAGTATACCCTAATTGGCATAATAACCACAAGTAGGGCTTGTTGTGAATACCGCTCCCCGTCTGGCCAACGGGTTTAGAGTGTACTTGGGGTGTACAACCCAAGTAAATTATGATACAGGTGTTCTACCACATGACTTCTTAGAGTCATTGATGGAAAGATCAACAAGCAATAGGATTGGGTTGATAATAAGATCCATGATGTGATACAAGGTTTGAGATGCGCTCACTTGTGTGTCTGGATATCCTATTACTTGACATGGGGTGAGAATGTCCCGTAGGACCTTACCGACTATCATGGACATGAGATGAGACTGTCCAATAGGACCTTCCCCATTGTCATTAGTTTCTAGGTTGAGATGTGCTCCCTGATGATATGCTCTCTGATGATGATGCGAATTGACTCTCGACTGATGAGATTCCAGACCAGTAGCCTGCTAGTAGAGATACTGGGTAGTAACCTGATGAATATAGGGTAGTACCTTAAGCTCCCCTCTGGTAACAAATTCTTCTTCTTTTAGATTTGAGAACGTTCAACATATGAGCAGGGACAATTAAGAGATAAGAAGGAATAAGCAAGAGATGAATTAAGATGATTTGTGACGATACATAATTTTACTTGAGATTGTATGGGATATGATGACATGATGCCATGTTAAGCGATGACTAGATATTGGTAGGTGGAATTATCCCTAGTTGAGAGAGAGTGTTAAAAAATATTCAACTGTGGTCAAATTACAATTTGAACAACTCACTTGATGGAGATAATGGTTGCATTGAATTCCTTTTTCAGGAGGACCAAAATCGACCTAAATATCACTCAAAAAGGATAAGGGAAAGTGTATTTATGAATAAAAACCAACATGTGAATATTTGATAAGGTTGGCCCTGAAGTAAAGTGGACCCTCTTGGAAGGCTATAAATACAAGTGACCTCTACCTCATTTGGACACAATAATCGTGAGACACTCTTCTATCTTGGTTTTTGGCTTGCACAGGTTTGAGGGTCATTCGCAGAAAAATAGGTTTTCTCCAAGGTGAAATTGTAGGGTCCGAAGATCACATTTCAAATCTAGGGTTTTGGGCCATAGTGTAGGCACAACACAGGAAGGTTTCGACCACAATGGCTCCCACAAAGGCTCATGAGTGCGCTTGGAGAGTTTCATTCACACGAAAAACTCACTGTGCATGCGACCAAGGGTTATGGTTTTCACAGACACAGTCACACACTCCCCACAATTCAGATCCGACCCCAATTTCTCACTAACTAGGATTAAGGGTGAAATTGGGATGTTATAGTCGCTCGCATAACATTTTGAAGGGTGCGACCGAGACTTTGAGGTAAATTTGGGTATATCCGACCATAGTCGCTCGCTTACAGTGCTTCAGAGAGTGACCAGGAAGATATAGTCGCTCACATAACTCCTCCTCTGTGCAACTGTGATGTAAAACATGGAATCTCAGTCTTCTGAAAATTTTGCTCCATGACCGCAAGTTTCGATGATTGACTGGAGACAGTGACAGTTCATTACAGGCTTCCGAATCAAGATTTTGAGTATAATCATTGTTGGGTTCATTTCATAGATATTGTGTAGTCATTTTTTCTGAATAATTGTATAGATGAAGATATGGATCAATGTACTCTCTTTTGCTAAATTATTTGATGACGATCTAGTAAGAAGAAGAATTTGAAATGGTTTTCCATACAGTGGGTTTTTCCCTGGTCTCTGACCAATCCTAGTGTCTCTATGTGTGAATGCATTTCTTCTATTGTTCCTTTATGTTTTGCTGCATTGTTGTCGATGTTTTTGTTCTTTCTACATAATTGCATATGCTGCCGAATAATGATGTAAACCTTAATAATGTTATGATGATATGGGGTGAATGTAATGTGTTAATGAATAAATTTAGTTATCAAAGCAAAGAACGATATATCCCTAAGAAAAATTAACACACTCATGATATCAATAATTGACCTGAGACTCAAGAAAATAATTGCGACTATGCACACAATATCGTATAATTTTTGATAGCCTCTTGGACAAAGCCAAACCTAGTCTTCTTTATTTTTTCTTTATATTGAGTTAGTTCAGTATCAAGTTTTTGAATCTTCTCATTACTTGTGTCAAAACTCTTGCTAATCAACTTGCATAGGAAACACAAATAAAATAATTAAACTCATGCATTTCATGCGAATTATCATCTAAAAGAGACGTGTCAAAATATATTTATGTAACAACTTGTTTAATAGGATATGATTCGATTATGATCTTAAACTACACATATATTTGTTTCAAATAAATTAAATATGTAAAAATAATGTCAAAAAGCAATTAATTGAGCTTATTCTTCAACTATTTTCCAAACCAATTAAAAAAAAATAACTAAAAGTCTGGACAACAATATTGAACTTTTCGCCAAATCATTAAGAAAAAAAAAGGGTTTGCACTTTGGGCAGTGGTCTGAAGCGTTAGACGAGGGGGCTCCTAGTTTATATTTTTATTAAAGGCAATCACAATCAATAGCTTCTATGATACATAAAATTCCATGACAAATGGGAAACACATGGATGAATAGACTATAACAAACCCCATTTCCTCACAAAGGAAGGGGAGCCGTTACTCGCAAATCTGGTCCCCATTATCCACTCATGGAAACGGGATTAGGAGGGTCGCACCCTTTTTTTTCCATCCACTAGCATGAATTTTGATTCTTACCTTTCTCGCTCACAGAGGATGGAAATCACCAATTGCATGTTGCCACGCGGTGGTCCACCATGAGCCTAACAATTTAACGGATAGGCGAATGGTCAGGGCATACACATATGTTACTTCACGATGTCATATTTCTCTCGACTCTTAACTTCCCAACCTATTCACGGTCGGTTCATCCTAAAGCTTGTAACTTGGGTTCCCTTCGACCACTCGACCCTCGACCTTCAACCTACTCGGTTCAGAATATCACTAGCACATCCTTCTACTACGCATACAAATCAACCTCCCGACCTCTAACTAAGTCATTGTCGACACCGCTTTTCTTATGCTATTATCCAAGTAATACTCCATCCTCCGATATTTGGTTTATATGGCTGGATGCGTGGTCCTCATAGATAATCCACATCTGATGTCCAATTGCGCAAGAGGAGAATCACTATTCCAATTAGAAGCTTTCCCGCCTGCGGTCCTGACTGCAAGAGGATAATCCTTATCCAATCCTTTCTTTAAGTTTGGGGTTTCTCCCCTTTGCTCCAGAATAAATTCCCTTCCTTATTATTCAAGAATCGCTAGGTCATGTCTCTTTGGCTCTGCACCATGCAAAGCCTTCAATGGATATTTCTCCGATCTCCTCAGAGACCGGGTCTACTATTGTAGGAATTACCTCGAGCTAATCCTCTAGAATGCGACCCACTCTCAAGGATCCATTCGGATTTTAGATCTACATCAGGAGCTCGCCACTCTGTCGAAGTCATACTAAGATGTTCCATGGCGTTACCAATTCCGAGCTTGCGTGATAGCTACATTGAGGGGTTACTATCCCATGAGCCTTCCCTACCTTCAGGTAGGGAATTCCTCACATGGAGGCATAGACACCCCTGCATCTCTTATCTATCAGAAGCCTGGCACCACCTTACGGTGCGCTTCCACCTCGCCTGCCACACGCCAATTGTTCCAGAATCCTCACGATCTCTCTTAGTAGCTCATCGATACTGCTCATGGGTTGCTGGAGCATTTGGATATTAGCAGGGGCTTGTGCTCCTCATTTCCAAATTCCCTGTGGAGGGAATGGAGGCTTGTGCACAAGCAAGGATAATGCCTATGGAAGTACGAAAAAAGGTCATGATCAACCCCGGGACACTCCCTTGATCTTTCGCATATTGTTTGCCTACTGACACAACACTTTGTAAAAAGATACCCTGATGTAGACATTGACCGACTTTGGCGAACATATCGTCTCTCTTATAGATTTGTAGTTAATACAAATTGTCTCAGAATACACTTCTTCTAAGTGATCATGGCTTGCAACTGGAATAGATCATTGAGCTCCTTAACTTCACTTATTGAATTATTTATGATATAATTAAGCATTTAGGCAACACTGTTATGAGACTCTTCTCCACTCTGAACTTTAGACACTCTGTGATTACTATTGTTTAGGATATTAACTCATTTACTTTTTCATGTAAGAATAGGACACATGTACCCATGCATAATCATAGCCACACTCAAAATATAAATAAGGGAAACATCCCTTCACAATTTCATCTCAAATATATACACAACAACACATATTGTAGTCGCTATTTTTCCATATCTATTACATTGAAAATGCAACATAACCCATTAATTGAAAACAAGAATCATACAATATTTATCTTTTCGTTTGCAGTGAAACTAAATTTGGCCCTCTATCCATGTCCTCTTTTCCAAACACCTTCCTTTATTTTGGGACAAGCTTCCTGCACCTCCATTACTGCTACATCCTTGTTGTTACATTCCATCCATAAATTTTGTCCTGTTTTGCTTCTTGTATTATCTCAAGCAAGAATGGACCTAAGTAATTTCCTCATTCCATTTAATTTCGGGAATCAATCCCTTTACTTCATCCACCAACCAACCTTTAATGCATGTCGTCAAGTTCATGTTTCTTCTTTGCACAATAAACCGCATCGCCCCTAGTAGTAATTCTCCATCCCTAGCACTAGAATCCATGTCCCAAGACTCAGTGCCTTTTTTTTGTTATTTCAAATATTGCAACATATGCACATCATTTTTACAATGTGGCTCATACCAGAACCTTGGGTGGGACTGCCACATAGATAATAAAATTTTATTCAAATTCTGAAATCTAACAATAACCACAACCCCTTTTCTGTTGTTTATCCTTGTTCCCTTATATAATGCAAAGTGGAGCAAATGTCAAAGTGCTCCAACTGTTTTCTTATTTGTTATAAGAAATATTTTTTTTTTATTAAAATAATAACTCGAAATATCAGTAAACAACCAAGGAAAATAGTGCAATGTTTTTTCCTATTTAAATAATGAAAACAAAAACACTAATGTCATTTTGGAAAAGACTAGGTAAAAGTCAATTTACAAAAAAGCTTGTTTTTCCATCCCATGTAAATAAATTCCAATAAAAATAGGTTTAGCTGGAAAAAAATGATATTATACAAAGTTGATTTTTTTCTTGAATTAAGAATAATCTATAAAATTACACTTAGAAATTAAAATTGAATATTTTTGAATTAGTTTCAAAATACTTAGGTTTATTTTATCAATGTTTTTAGGAATTACTTAGGCCTAAATTTTCCATATATTGTTATTGGTTTCTTATTAAATTTAGTTATATGTTTTTCTGTATGCGATTAATGGTTTTTCAATATGTGTTCTCAATTTGACATCAAAGGGACAAATTTGTGTAACTTGTGCATGTGAGCTTGAGGTATATACGATGTGTTAAATACTTCTGTTGTAATGATTTCATCTTCATACATATCATTTTAACTAAATAAACTAAAAACTATATGCACACAATTAATGTATACAATTAAGTAGTGACATACCACCATGTGACTCTTGTTTTATAAATATACAATAGGTTAAATTACAGAAAATTAATTTTAATTTTAAATTTATCATGTGTTTAAAATAGTAAACTTCTTTGAACTATTTTTTTTTTGAAAATTTTCATATATATATAATCTTAGAAATTTGATGTCTCTTTTGCACACAATAAATTCTTAATTAAAATGAATTTATGTTGGTTCTTTTATATGTATGCATGCCATATTAATATCTCAACTTTATATTGATTGTGAAAAGAATTACAAATCACATGAAGAAACTTGATCTCTCTCTACATATGATAGATCTGAGATGAATCTATGTTGGTTCTTATATGTATGTGTCTGTGCTATATGTTTACTGCATATTGATGACCCAAAAAATTACACATCTCCCTTATACTTCAAGGACACCATTAAAATATTTCAATGATAAAAATTTTGAACTTTTAATTGTTTAAGGGTATATAAAGTTAATAGTGAAATATTTTATTTATAAATGATATTTAAATATTTTTTTGTTATTAATAATTTAGAAATGTGACATTTCAACTTTGTAAAAGTTATATCTTATAGAAGACACATATCAAATCTACAAAAGAGATATATTGATATAATAATAAATTTTTTACTTTCATTATCCTTTATATCTACAATTTTTTATTTTTTTTTAATTTATATAAAAATATTTTATTTGATGGAGACATTAAATTATTTTATTTATGTTCAACATTGAAATATTTTTTTGTTACTAGTATTTTCCCAAATGTTATGTGTGAATTGATTAAAAGGAATTGCACATCTCCCTTGAGTTGTAAAAAGGCCTTCTCAATACACCAACAAATATTTAGTGTTTTCATTTATGCTTTTTATGATTTTAACTATTTTTAAACATATCTAATTTTTGAGATTATAAGGGTAAAATAGTTTTTCAATACCATATATTGTGGGTGTTTTGAAAACTTTTTAGCATTGGAACTTATCTACATTAGTTTTGTTGTCCAAATTCATTATTTTGGACACATTCCCCAAATAAATAAAAAATGAAACAAGAAAGATAGCATTTCTAGGTACTATTTATATTCCACGAGGATACCTTGAGACATGGGAAAGGTGAAAGGCTCACACCTTTATTCAAGAGTATGGGTAAAGGAAGTGAACCCTCATTAACATAAAGAATGATTATTTATATGATGATTATAATAAAAGAGTAAGTGTTTTATTAATGTATTTTTAATTTGATATGTTCCAATGCAAATGCATTAAGCCTTATTCAGGACAAGGGAGAACTAACTGTAAGAAGTCAAACACCTTCCCTCATACATGCACATATAAGGTCTCTACACTAGCCTGAGTTTTACAATGGTTCAAAAGCAAGGAATGAGAATGAGTGAATGAGCTGTGCAAATCTAGTTGTTTGCATGGTAGCATCTCATGCCAAACATTGAGCTACAACATGACAACCTTTCCCTCCCTCCTTTGTGGCTAGCATACATGAGTGTGTGTGAATAATGATTGGAATAAAATTATAATGAAATACAAATATTTTTTTGTATCTCAAAATAACCTTTACCACTATAAAACCTTCATCCCTTACTATCTCTCTTCATGTTAAAGTGGGTATTAAAGTATTTCAGTTAGACACTCTTAAAGTTTTTATAGGTTGGTCAAATCCCACTAACATGATTGGATTTCAAGGGTTTTGTTTTGTAAGGTGACCAAGGTTCAAAACTCATGGTAGTCGACATAAGACACCCGAAAAATACAACCATGTTAAGGGTTTGTGTGACCTAGGTTGTGTGTCATCCTTAGATGATTTTGATGGCTTAGATGCCCCCGCGTTACAGTTTCTTAAACCACGAGAGAGTCCCACAAGTCATGGACACACTAGCCAAAAAATAAAAAGTTGTTATGGATTGAAGGGGATCCTTTATGAGCAAGAGTTCGAAGACAAGGTCCTCATCAAAACTTTGAATTTATTCTATTAATTGAAGAAAAGTACAAATTTTTAAGAAGCTTGTTTGAAAAGTAAAATATAGATGGTTATAAGCAATTGCATTTTTTTATTTTTGTTAATTAAAATGTAGTTTTTAGTTAACATGTTAAAGATGCCCATTCTAGGGTGCCAATAAACATTATAATGTTATTTTTTTCCAATTTTTTTTTGAAGATGATGTTAGTAACTTGTTTTCTAGGCCTACTTGACATAACAATATATATTTTCTTTCACATTTAAAATATCAAATATTATGAATTTTTTTCTTAAGTCATTATGAGCTAAACACTAAGGAAATTGCCCCTATGATCGACAATGTTTTTTCATTTTCAAGAAACTTTTGTGACATATTTTTGCCTAGAATTCCAAAACTTCAATCCCACCACTCTAGAGTTACAATTTCATCATTTCATAACCGTAAACAATATTATTTGTAGTGTCCATTTCCATTATTTTCATTGTGTTTTAGGTTGAATTTGACTCATCAAATGTTGGTGATGCTTTATTGAAAAAGGGCAAAAACATTGTTTATATATATATATATATATATATATATATATATATATATATATACGCCTTAGTGGAAAGGATCAAATTAGTAGATCTATCCCTTGAGGTTCCTACTCCATATATATAGAGAGAAAGAGAAGGGAGTGTTGAGTGCATTATAAATTTTGCACCATATTAAGTGCATGGTTGGACATCAAACTTAAAGCTTGAAAGTAACGCGTAACTCATTAGTTACAATGTGGTATAATGATATATTAGTGGAGCTTTACAACAATTAGGTCAAATTTAATTTTCCTTGTGTTTCTACCTTGGCTCCATATCGAGAATCCCAAAATTATGTATTTGAAAGTTTTTGAGCATACTCTAGCCAAAAATTAGGTGATTCCATATGAATTTGTGTTTTGGACTATAGGCTAGCATTAAATTAGTGAGGCTTTACTACATTTGGCTTAAGTTGATTTCTCCATACACCATGTATAACTTTGCATAGGAATCTCTAAATGAGATGTCCCATGAGGTTGACCTCGTTCCATGAGATTTACCTCATTCTATTGAAAAACAAGGAATTCCCTTTATTGTAATTCAATGATGCGAGAGCATTCGTTATATAGGTTAAACCCATCTTTTACCTCTAAAAGGTCTTGGAAAAATACCAAAAGGAGTGGATTGCATTAATCAAAGCTTGTATTTCAATAACTCTAAAAGGATTAAGTTTGTCATGTAGAAAGGGATTTGTCTCACTAGTTGATATATTTTTGCTTATCCAAGCACATAGTTAGAAGGATAGGTTTAGTTCTATAATGATGGGTTTTGTTTCCATATCAAATTGTAATAGATAATCTCAGAGGTATTGTTAGAGAAATAAGGGATTTGAGATATGATGTGATTTTATCATAAAAAATAGATGATTTTTTCCATATTTACTGGATCTATATTAACCTTCTCAATGATAATTTAAATGCAATTGAGCATTAAACGTGGGGGGGGATTGGAGGAGTTTGAAATGGATTTAGTTTGAATGAATATGTGTTATTTTACATTTTCCCCTTTTCCTTGTATATTATGTTCAAAATATCTGAGTATTCTATTATTTAAATGTTGATTGAGGCTTGGCACAGGTATTTTGAGTATAAGTTATGAATACTTAGTTTTAAAATCATTATGCTCACTAAATGGGAGGTTGTAAAAGTTGAACGACGATCCATGTTATATTTGAATTATATTCCTATCTCAATGTCATGTGTGCATATATTTGAATTGACATCTTTGTATAATTGAGGAATGATTTGTTGAACAAGGTTAGTTGAATTAAGACTCTAAGAATGTGAATAGGTGACCTTGGATAGAGGAAGATTATTAAGGAGTTTGTAGAGAACACTATGTAAATTTGGCATTGATTCTTTGTAATAAGAAATGTTATTGTGACATGAACATAGTGGATGAAATAATTTTTTTTGTTGTAGGTCATTCTACCTAAATCCCTCGTGATGGTCCACTGGTAATGCATAATATCTAATAGAATTTACATGTAACTTGTACAAAATAATTGGTAATCGTTGGTTCATTGGTACTTGACCAAAACACTAGTCTCGACAATGTAAGATATTGTAGAAAATGTTGCAACATTTGAAAAAGATTTATGCTACACAAATTATATACATAGAGGATGCAAAAATGTGTTGACAAAGGCTAAGAGTATAGTTGAATCCTAAGGATAAGGTAGGTTGAAGAAGTGAGTTTGGTATTAAAACCTGCCCAATGTGTGAAGGCATGACATGGATAAACTTTACTTGCAATTGGTATATCATTCAAAATTAATCAATCACTAAGTGTATGTAACACCACCACTCCCCTCAAATATACCCAAGTAACTGACCAACCGGGGTAAACATGAGATGAGGGGTATTTATGACCATACTCAACCTCCCAGGTGGCCTTAAGGAAATGGAGTCGACAAACAACCCTTACTGACTTTTGGCAGGAGCCACAGGACCCTCCAGGAGGAACCCAACCCCTATAGGTGTCCCTCCCTCGAGCCAAACTGAATTTTAACTGGTTTTTACCAATAGTCGCACCCTTGCCAAGGCATGAGTGCAACTGGAATCTCCCAGTCGCTCCCACATGCCCGCATGAGTGCAACCAAGGACTAAAAAACTCAGTGTTGTGCCTGCGACTGTTGATTTTAAGGCTAAATTCTAGGGCTGGGGCTATAACTATGCTAAGAAATCCCTGTAGCTTTCAGAAACCATAAATTACATGAGGACAATTCTTGTAAACCAAAAACTAACACCAGGACTATGCTTGACCATCTCCAACCAGGACTGACATTCTGTCAATCCCTTGGCAACAATGTAATCTACAGGTCATGAATACAAGGCTGAACATAAGGGACTGAAAATTCATATGAAACTTATCGAGAAAGATCACCACCCTCTCCCATTAGTTGTCTTATAATTAATTAGGTATTGCATTCGTCGTTATTGTAGTTACAAGTAAAAGCATGAAACAAACCATGAATAGAACCAATCACACAAACATGATTATAACCAACATATAACCACACAATTAACCATAATATAACAACCATTAAAGTCACATAAATACAAGTACAAATAAAGAGAACTTAACTTTCATTAAACATAGGAAAGAACCGACCAAGTTCGAGACTTCCATGTACCACCCTACCATAGAAATGGTTGAACCTAATCTTTAGTTCAGCCAACCACCCCTGTGCCATATTCCAATCATGACTATGAGATCTTATGGATAAACCAATCCAAAAACAACCAAGGGAATCCAGAGGTTAAACCACTTCTACCCTCACCAAAACTGAGATCAAAAAACAAAACCGAGCTTGGAATACCTCTGGATTTCATCACCATCCCTGAGGAATTTTTTGTCTCCTTGTGCTTAGGCTTTATCACAATCCAAACCGGATCACTAGGCCCTTACAGAGACACCACCCTCAGGATTTATAGTGTATCTCGCCAAAACCGATCAAGGGGCTCCTAGGCTTTTGGGAATGAACCTGAGACCACGTCCGCCCTAGATTCCAAAACCATCCTACAATTCCAAAGCTCAAAACTGAGAACAATCCCATCATACCATGGATATTCGGAAAAAGGCAAGGAAAGGTTGGAAACCACTGTTAAAACTCGACAAAAACATGCCACTGACAGAAAAAGAAACAAATACCAACATGCAGATTTCATGCATGTCAAAACCATCTAGGAATTCATACATGAAATTTGTTACCTGCAAGTATCCCTGTCGAAGCTTCTTGATCCTTATCTTCCTTGCTTAATCTTTTCTTTGCTTTCCTTTCCTTCTCCTTCCTTTGATTTTTTTCCCTTTCTTGATTCAATTTTGAAATGCTCCAAGAAAACTCTAAGTGTTGAAGAGTGTGAGAGAGAGACTAGTGAGAGAGCTCCAAAACTAAATCGACCAAAACCTGAACTAACAAAAGGTAATAGTGACAAAAGCTACTAACTGATCCTCTGAAGCCTTTTTATTAATGAGGCCTCTATTTTCTTCATTTTCCATTATTTTCCTTCAATTTCCTTCTCACATAAAACCTATGACCTTTCACCTTCCTTTTCTCCTAATTTCATTATTTTCATAAATAAATGTGCCAAAAATAAAATTTTCCTTTTTAATGCCTTAGCCATTGCCTTTGCCAATTTCCCCTTAGCCATAAACACATCCACTGATGCCCACTAGGATATCTTTCCATGCATTCAACTTGGAATAGGTGTCCCTTAACTGTGGTCTTATTTTGCCTTTATTAAGTTTTATTACATGAACTTTTAACCCGGGTCTATTACAATATAGTTTCCATAGTATCGTAGGTGTGGATAGATAAGATTTTTTTTAATATAAGTTTGTACACCCTTCATCAATATAACGATTTGCATAATTCAAGAGTGTTGAATAGGACACTACTTCAATTTACGCAATTTCACTTTGTAATGATTTAATACTTGCACCCTTACTCAACTAATTAGGATCTCCAAACTAATACATCTTAGAATATTAACTCCACTCTAATGAAAAATTTATAGCTTCTTTTATTATCATTCAAGGGTAAATCAACATGACATTACTTCAACTTTACCCAAGTTCAATTTTGCAGTGATTTTATACTTACACCCTTTTATAATTACACTTGCATCTGTTTACAATTAGTTGGAAATTTTCAAAGCATCATGTTGTATAAGACTAACCACATTCCAAAAAAAAATTAAGAGTTTCATTTGTATTTTTTGGAACAAGGAAGGAAAATTTTCAAACTAGTATTTATATTCAATGGGGATTACCTCAAGATATGGGAAGGTGTGAGGTTCACACCTTTATTCAAGAATCTTGATAAAGGGAATGAAGTCTTACTAACATAAAGGTTGATTAGTTATGGAATGATTATAATAAAAGGGTAAATTATTTTATTAATGATTTTTAAAATTGATTTGTTTTATTGAAAATATGTTTTCCTATTGAGGACAAGGGGAAACTAGCTCTAAGAATTAAAACACCTTCTTCATATATGCACACATAAGGGGCTCTGCACTAGCCCAAGTTTTAGAACATGATCAAAAGAAATATATAAGAAGGGGTGAATGAAGTATGCAAATATAGTTTGTCTACATGGTAGCATCTCATGTCAAGCAGCACAACCTTCCCTTCCCTCCCTTGTGGCTTGCATACATATGTGTGTGTGAATAATGATAGGAATAATTACAAAGAAACACACATACCTTGTTTTATCTCTCTTTATTTTAAAGTGGGTATTAAAGTATTGAATTTAAACACTCTTAAACTTGTTATGGACTAGTCAAATATCATTGTCATGATTGGATTTCGAGGGTTTCATCCCGTAAGGTAGCTAAGGTTCGAAACTTGAAATATTTGGGGGAGACAACAAAAAAATACAACCATGTCAAGGGTTGGTAAATCTAAGGCTGGGTGTGATCCCTAGGTGATTTTGATGACATAGATGCACCTAGGCCACAATTTCATAAATTACAGACTAGTCTTAAAAGTCAGAAATACATTAGCAGAAGAAAAAAATAAAAATAAATAAATAAAGAAAAAAAATAAAAATAAAAAATAAAAAATAAAAAATTGTTATGAACTAGAGGGGATCCTTTATTAGCAAGAGTTAAGGCAAGCTCTTTATCAAAAACTCTAGATCTACTCTACTAATTAAAGAAAAAGTGCAGTGTTTTAAGAAACTTGTTGGGAAAGTAAAATATAGATGGTTATTGGGAATTATGTTTTTTGTTTGTGATAATTCGAATTTAGTTTTTGACTAATACATTAAAGATGCCCCCCTCTAAGAGGTTAGTAAAGATATTGTTTTTTCAAAAACAATGTAAATAAATTGTTATTAACCTAATTTCTAGGCCTACTTGGCATAATAATGTATTTTACTTTCACTTTTAAAATATGAAAGATATTTTTCTTTATTTGTTTTTATTTTGTTTATTTTTTTGTTCTCTTGCTTTGTCCATGTATGTCATTGCTGGCTCTAAGGTGTCTATATTTCCAATGACTACTTCAATCATTGTTTTTGGACGAAATCCTCCCTATGGCGTGCCTTCGAGCAAGTAGCTTGCATTCAATCTCATCAATGGTGCTTCTGGAGGTATTTCTTTTAAATATGCCATGTAGTCTTTTAAGAGGCAGTGCTGCAGAACGAAAGTGAAGGACCTGCAATGTGTTCATGATACGATCGATAAGTCATGATGGTGTGAAACATAAACTAGATGATCAATGTATCATGTTCTTGATTCTTGTACTAGTGGCTGTATGAGGGGCATTATCCCTGGTACGAGAGCCCTAAATAGTTGTATTATCAATTTGATCAATACAACAAACCTGGGTTGTTGTATAAATTTGTAAAAAGTTGTGTATATTTTTTGCACTAGTAGATTTAATGTTGTATATTGTTTTATTGTGAAAATTAGTATTGTTGTGATACTTGGATTGGTACCATCAATGATTTAGGATTCTATCCTAAACTCCAGTATCGTGGAAAAATAACAATCTTATGCTCTCTCTATCTCTCTTGGTGCATGAAACCCCATATATTTCCATTCCCATTGATGTTGATGTGGATGAAGAGATGGATTTTCTCATTTCTATTAGCTTGGTTTGTCATTTTTATGGGTTTGGCCTTATCTAGTAGACCTTCATTATTGGATCATGAAGTATTGCATTCTAGTGATCAAACAAGAAGTTTTGATTCACCCCTATGAAAAATCCTTGTGGTTATTGAGTTCGAAATTGCTAAATATAGGGATATGATTATTAATTCCAATCCATGGTTTTGGGGTAACATGATTTGTGCAAGAATCCTTGGTCTCCCTCTTTCAATCCTTTGATAGAGATTCTGGCCACAACACCTCTTTGGATAAGGCTTCCTAATTTATTACTTGACCTTTAGGGTTTACCCACTTTTCAAGCCATTAGATTAGCTCTAGGAAAGTTCCATTTTGTCTCTCGTGAAGCTAAAAGGGATAATATAACAACATATACAAGAATTTGTATGGAAATGGATTTCACTTCAAGATTTCCAACATAAATTATTTTGACTAGTTAAAAGTTTTATTCGACTAAAAAATTAGAATATTAGAGAGTCTCGTTGCGATGTAGGGATTGTTTTGAAATAGGTCATTTCATAGCTCAATGCTTAAAAGGATCTCAGAAAATAAGGAAGCACCAACAACAATCCACCTAGTGGGTTGGATCTATTGAAGATCACTAGATCATCTTGCAAGATAAATCTCCAGCTGTATATCCTTCAACTCAATTGACTCCAATTTCTCAAGAAAAATAACAATAATGGTCATCCCAAAGCATGAAGACAAAAGATCTTGTCCCACATGATTCGAGGCGAGAAATTAGAGGAAAAATTAGGCCCTTGGCCAATGGAAAGTTGGTCAAACCAAGCTAAAGAAGCTGAAACTCAAGAACAAGGAGAATCACTAGTTCAATATAGTCCAAACCCAAAAGAATCAATAAGTACTCCACCTAATTCAAAAGAAGTCTAGACAAAAGTAGTGAAGAAGAAGAAGAAATATTTTGTAAAATTTCAACCAATGTTGACTAGAAGTTGGATCCAAACCCCAAGTTAATAATGTATTTCTTATGTATCTTGTTACATAAACGTTTCACATGAATATACTCATGTAAGAAAAGCTGGAATGTAGCTCTTGTGAGTATCTGGAAAAACAAGTCAATATCATTCTTTTTGGGCATTTTGAGATCCACTGATCTAGATCTATCAGCCTTAAACTTTGGGAAATCAAGTTATTTTTATTGTAATCCAACTATGTTTTCCTAATGCATATTTTTCTTAATACAAATCTCCTGGTTATGATTAAAAATTAAAATAAATCATTTTTCTCATGTCACTATGGGCTAAAAACTAATTAAAATTTCCCCTTTATCGACAATGTTTTTGCATTTTCAAACAAAGTTTCCAACACATCTTTAGCTGAGATTATGAAACTTTAGTCCCACCACATCAAAGTTACAATTTAATCAAATTCATAACCACAAAGCATAAGGTTTGAAACACATTATAATCACCTTAAATACATTTTTAACAACAAATCTCGTTAAAAGGCACAATCTAACTATTCAACATTTTTGCTTTTCCACTAAAATCAGGCAATCCAATTTTTGGTAAGATTATGATTTCTTTATGTTTAAAATGCATTTCTAAATGCATAAATGGATTTAACATCCCAGAAAGCCCTTGGGGCACACATATTTTATATATTACCCAACTCAAATTTATGATTATGAGAAACCCCTATTGGGTTTCAATTAAAATTGACTAATAAATATACCTGAAAAGGGAAAAAAATAAAATAATTAAACTACATTTCCACTAAAATTATAAATTTATAAATAATCCAAATCCAACAAAAAAATAATAATTTAATTAACACTTCAATAAACACAAAAAAAATCAAAATTCTCAATACATTAACACAAAATATTTAAAGCAAACAATATTTAGAAAAACCATTATTAATTGAGTTTTCTTTTCTACAAATAAAATACATGGAATTTGTGTGACGTAATAAGGTCTAATAATTTTGGAAATTGTGTACATTTTAAGTGCATTTTAAAAATTGTAATATTTTCCATGTATGTTTGTTTTGTTTTTGTTTTTTTGTTTGTTTTTAAACTAGGTTGAGCTTAGGCTAAGGCTAGCCCTAATTTTGGATGAAAGAACAATCTAGCTACCAGTGGGATT
Source organism: Pinus albicaulis (assembly GCA_034641835.2). Lineage (NCBI taxonomy): Eukaryota > Viridiplantae > Streptophyta > Pinopsida > Pinales > Pinaceae > Pinus > Pinus albicaulis. Next base: position 347,795,516 of record CM076582.1, read on the forward strand.
CTATCACTAGGATTGTGAAGCTCAATCGAGCTTGGAAGCCCCTTGGGATAGTTTAATTCCACCAAAAGCTTCCATCCTGAAGCCCCCCACATGAGATTTGAACCTATGATCTCGTAAGGACTAAAAAGTTCGCAAGTCAACATGTATCCATGGATATTTTAAGCTATTATGTGTCTCATGCCTAGTCCGTAGTCCTTGGTTACAATTTAGTTTTTCACGGTTTAACGAGGGTCGGTTGTAGGAATATTTTCACATCTAGGGAGGACGTTCTCGTTGTTAGGAATCTGTAATTTTAGCAGTTTGGTAAGACTAAAACTGCAGAAGCAACATCGTTTCAACCAACTTTGGGATTCTAGGATCTAGCCCTCCTGAATCCAGAGAGGGATCTCTCTATGAATGAGTTTAAAGATGTGATCTTTAATAGCTGAAATTATGATATTAGGCTAGTTATGAAGAGCTTGGGTTTTGTTTTGTTTGTTTTGGTTGGGCAAGGACATAATGAAGGTGAAGGCAGCTTCAAAATGAAGGGTGAAGGTGTCTACAGATGAAGGAATGATTTGGCTGACAGAAAGGCAAAGACAGCTTTAACCCATTGGGCTATGGAGTCATAGGAGGATTTTAATTGGACAACAAGGTTCAAGCAGGATCCATGGGGCAAGTCACTTATGTCAAAGGATCTCTTAAGGTGATTTTATGGAATGAAACAGATAGGAAATGAAGAACAAACAAATGAAGATATAGTAAAACAGCCTAAGATCAAGTAAGTTCTTTTAAACTATCTTGCTTCAGCATGTACTTAAAGAAAAACATAAGAGTATTCTGAGATCAGGTTAATACCTTTAAACTAGCCTGCTTTGAAGTACTTTCAGTTATAAAACATTAAAAGATAGTTTGAAAAAGCTTAAGATCAGGTAAGTGCCTTTAAACTACCCTGCTTTCAGCATATTCAATGAGAAAAACATAAAAGTATTCTGAGATCAGGTTAGTGCCTTTAAACCAGCCTCCATTAAAATACCTTTAATTAGAAAACATTAGAAAAAACAGTTGAAAAGCTTAAGATCAAGTAAGTGCCTTTAAACTACCCTACTTTCAGCATATTCAATAAGAAAACCACAGATAACAGTGACAAAGAGCAATTTAGATCAGGCAAGTGCCTTTAAACCAACTTGCATTAATGTACTCTTCAAAGAGAACTTTCAAATGAAGAAAACATAGACAATAAAGCTTTCAGTAAGAGTAGGGTACTGTTGAGAGTAAATCCTAGCTCTATGTTTGCTACTCTTTATCAGAGAAAATGAACAGAATGAAAACATTAAGCAAAATAACAATTGACAGTGAGGAACACATCACCATTGACACAAATCAGGATCCCATAAATCAGCAGCTTGTATTTGATGTTCATACCAGTTACAATCAGCAAGCCCGGTGGGTCTCTACAACTTCAAACTTCCCATATCTACTTATATATCTTTGAATTGCAAACAGGGCATCAATAGCTTCAGAAACTATTACATACATTCAGATGTCTAGAGACCAACATTTTCTCATCTTCTACAGAAGTATTTATAGAAGAATGAAGAGGTGGGAGGATTTCCCAGGGGTCAAGTATTATTAATTATGTAATCAATGCAATTCCTAGCCTTTGGGAACCAGGCAAGGCATAAGGTGGGAATGTAATCGTTTATAACTCTGCTTCATAACTCTGTTTGTGTCTTTCGAGGCCTGATGATTGAAAAGATCTGCTTCTGGACTGTTCTTTAACCTTTAAAATAGTTTTGCTGACAATTTGGATATAAGACCCTTGATTAGTATTATTTGTTCGGCGGTCTTTGATTTTCTGTGAGGCTGTAGGTGCCTTTAGAAGCTGGAGAAGGTTCAATTAGCCTCTGTTTTGGCATCAAAGTAACTCTGTAGCCATTCTTTGTGTTGAAGACCCCGCAGGAGTAACTCTTCGGCTGCTTTTGAGACAAATATCTGATCCTGATCAATAAATTCGGCCTCTGATTGAATACTTTGAGGCACAGGTGGCATTTCAGTAACTAGAGGGATCAATTTGCCTCAATTGCGATGGTGGAAGCGCTCTTGTGAATAAAACCCTTAAAATATTCTTTGAACTGTGTTTTAAATCGGGGATTAGGCTTTTGATAACCGTCTTAGCCGTAATTCCCATAAAAACTGTCTCTAATCCTCTGTTCTGATACATTTTGGTCTTCGGCACTGATACTCTTTGACTGTGCCCCTTTCATGGTGTTTTTGTAGGTGTGCAGGGCTGCGCAGGGTTTATAAGGTATCCATGCCTGAGAAATCACTAAAACAATGTGCATGTCCACCCTTTGGAGGATTTTCTTCGACGAATCGAAGACGAGAGGGTCGTCACCCTCCGCCTCTGAATCTTCTTTGAAAATTGTGAAAAAATGATAAGAACCCTGCAAAACACGGAAAAAATTATAAAACCTGCGTATATAGGTTAACTGCATCAGAGGGCGTGCGAGGAGATCGGAGCCGTTTGATGGCATCATCCAACGGTCAGGATTGATTGGGAGCGATCGTGGAATGGGTGAAAGAAGGATTAAATTCGAGCCGTTGATCGTGCAGAGATAGACGGTTGAGATTGAACGAGGTGGTCAGAGGAGAAGGATGAATCTGAGCCGTCGATCGCGCAGAGATCGACGGTCAATATTGGGCAATGGAAAGTCAAACGGAGAGATCGGGCGATGAATTGTAGGCCGTCGATCTGCAGATCAGATCGATGGCAGAGATTGATTTGCCGCTGTACGATGGCCCGGTTATCATGCATGCACCTTCGTTAACCATCGAGCAACTTCGGCGAGCGATCACCGTTGGATCAGTGGGCTCAGATCGGACGGTCCACAGCAATATCGCTGGGCGTCCTCGTCTGAACGATAACGCGCGATGGATGAATTTAATACGCGGTGGATGGCGGTTTCCGGAACAGTGCTCGGGACGCGTGTCAAGTAGCGTATGGAATCGCTGGCCTTCAGGCAAAAACCGCCCTCCGCCAAAGAGTGGTGCGATAGAAACCACGTGGTTTTGGGAAAACGGCGCACGGCTGGGGGGTCCACCGGGAGGCGCGCTCCGCACCGTCGGATCTGTGGATCAGATCGACGGTCGAGATTGCTCCACATTTGCATGGGCAGAAAATTTAATAAAATGTTAATTCGACAGTTTAAATACATATTCAAAGGTTTTTTAATGTTTTGGGCGAAATATTAATTTAAACCGGATGAGCGCCCGACTGCTCAGCGCGCGGTCACGGCGCCAGGGTGTATGGGCGGAAATGCTAGGGGCTTAGTCCAAGGGGGCTTAAGCCCAATACATAGGAAATATGCATTTTAATGGTTTTTCTCATGATTTTCAAAGGTTTGAGGGTTCCGATAAGGCTAAGAAGGGGTCTTAGACCTTATAAAGGGGATTTTGATGAGGGGGAAAGGAGAGAAACATGAAAATTAGGGATTTTCATGGGAAACGAAAGGGTTAAGAAGAGGTTAGTTTGGAACAAAGGGGAAAAAGGGAAAAAAGGGTCTTGTAGCAGTATTTTGACCTTGGAAATCAGCAGGATTTCTGAATGGGGAATGGGCATAGGAGTGAAGATTTAAGACAGAAACAAGAGGCCTTCAAGAGTCTTCAAGAGCCAACAGTTTTCTGTTATAGAAAATTGTTCCTTGGAGGCTCAAAACAGATTTAGCCACCTTTTGATATAATCACATTTTACAGGTGGCTAACACTCGTAAACCTTAAATTGATTTTTTTTTGGACAATTCCTCCTCTCCCTTAAACCATGACACTCTCTATCAATTCTTCGTTAGAATCCTTGGAGAATCCCTGATGTGGGTAAAACTAGTGTGGCTACAAATGGAGTTTTGATTGAAAAAGGCTATCCAAGCCATTAGGAATCATATAGGGAGTTTGATCTTGGTGGATGAAAATTTTATTAATAAATATACGTGCTTGATGGCTAGGGTTTTGGTAGATTTAGATATTTAAAAACAAATCTCTTAGATTATTGGCCTAGTTCTATGAAAAAATTGATATTCTCAACATTTGGATTATGTTCATGTGCCCTTTCAGTGCATTCAATTCTATGAATATGATCATATCCTCGTATATTTCTCCAAATCCTTCACATGCAACATATATAGTAAGGTTTTAAAAGATACCTCTCCTATCTTAGAGGTTTCTTAACCTCATTATGATCTTGAACCTCACTTCTTAATGCCTTGCGAAGAATGATCATAAGTAATTGCTAAGGATGGTAGTGAGGTTTGGAAAATTATGATTAAGGATTCCCTGATACAATTAAATGGAGGTGCATGTTTAGGTCCCTAGGAAGATGGCCTAGCTCCTCATTTTTCTACTAAAGAATCCACTTCTCCATATTTGGAGCAACAAATTCCTAGTTACTTTGGAAATGGGACCGCATGAACTCTTGTGTAATCCTCCTCTCCTAATATTTCAATTTGGAGTTATAATATAATATTATTTTTGATGGGGGTTTGTACCATGCTACATATCTAATGGGGAATAGAGGGAATCCTAAGTCTAAGACCTTTGTTCCTCTTCTAATATCTGATGACCCCAAAACCTACAAGAGTTTGGAAAACATTTTTGAGCCTTACTGCCCTTCCTACCTTTTAATAAAAACTAAATATTCCTCAGTCTCCTTGGTGATAAATATTTTTTTTTTTTAAAATTTTTGTAGCTTGGGAGGTACTCCAAGCCTTGAGGACCGAGGGTTTGGAGGAAGGAGCTCCACAAATGGCCTTGTGGGCTTGAAGACCAATTTTGGGGTTTTGCACCCATCGATTTTTGGGCCAAAACTGTGACTATATTGTGACATGTGATGGATGAGGATGATATTAAATGATGAAACGAATCCAACACATTAAGAATCATCCAATTCCGAGTTGTCGTTGAAGAGATATGAATTTTTGAAGTATAGTGTGGGTGAAGAATCCTACTAAGTTAAAGTCAACTTAGTTTGAATTTAGGGCTGCTCTTTGACACCCACATAAAGGCTATAAAAGGAGGAGAAGTGTGAGGACATTTATCACATCCAAGTGAAACGAATTCAAAGGAAGGAATATTAAATAATTTCATATCCGTAAGAGACCAAAGCAAAGAGGAGCACGAGAATTTTTGTGTTTTTTTCAGCCTGTTTTGGCTGTAGGGAGGATCATAACTCAAGCGAAGTTTAGGAGGAAGGATTATAGTCCTAGTGATTTTTTGAGGGCCTAGATCTTCTGTGATCAAGGTCTAGGCTTATAGTAATATTATGGGCTGGTTTTGGTATTGTTTAGGGGTGGTTTTGTTCTCTGAAATGGAGCTGCAGACCTGAGTATTTTTGGGTAGGGGAAGATCCCTATTCTTGGATGATAGAAGGGGCTGTTAGTCCTAACCTAGTGCAGGAAGTAGCCAAGACTCCATAAAAAACAAGCAACCTCAAGTAGGAGACAAGCCACAAATATAGAAGAGACTGTTGAAGGATTTGAGAGGGCTGACATGGATTGAAGGAAGCCCTAACTAGGTCACAGGTATGAAAATAGTAAACACCAACTTCAATAAAGGTATGGAATCATGTTTTCATGTTCAATATTTTTGCTAGGGATGTGGCTGTTCCAAAAGGAGTTTGGAAAACAGTTTTGAGGAATATAAAAGGAGAAGTTCATCAACATTGGTACATGTTTCAAGAGGTGCAATAGGAGGATGTAGAGCAAAGGAATATTCGTCCTCTTGAGTTGATGTGACTTACAAGTTGATGGTGTCCTTGGAGAGGCAGAGTTGAGAATTTTGTTAGCAGTCATGTGTAAGGGTATCCATAGGTGTTGGATGCCCTAACTAGGATCATGGAAAGAAAATACGGTATAGAAACATATCTGAGCTACTTTGAGGAACAATGAATCATAGTGTGCACACTGAAGCAACTTAGAGGGAGTTTTTGGTGTCTAGATCATGGAGTAGAGGGTTCGTATGAAGACATGGAGATGTGGTCTTGATAAGTTACATGGAGAGATGGGCTGGGAGTTCTAGTGTATCAGTGGTGAACCTGGTACACTTCAGTATGTTGTATATAAATTTATAGATTGTGGGATTCCTTTGTCTTGTCATGGATGGTTGGGACAAATCGAAGGTTTCATTGGCATGGATGAGATTAGGTTGATTGAGATGGATTCATGTGTTGGGCTAAATATTGGCAGCCTAGAGTCTTCACCAGATCGTGATGTTTCACATATGATATTGGAGGTATTTTCACGAGTGGTATTTGATCCAGGAGAATGAGTGCTTACAGGACTAAGCCAATGAAGATCGTGCAGGCTCAAAGGGAGAAAAGCCTCATAGGGAGCAACCCTATGGAGGTTTGGTATCTTCAGGTTCAAATATGATGAAGCATAGGAACTACCGAGATTATCAGGTTCATTCTACAGGGTATGCTACAGTGATGGACGCCAGATGGGCTAGTGTCATCGGTGATGATATTGATCGAGACTTCCTAGTGTTGAAAGTACCTCCCTTGCTAAGAGGGATGTTTATTTTTGCATCTTGGGAGGTAATCCAAGCCTTGAGGATCAAGGGTTGGAGGAAGGATCTCCATAAGTGGTCTTGTGGGCTTGAAATCCAAGATTGGGGTTTTGCACCCATAGATGTTTGGGCCAAAACCATGACAATATTGTGACATGTGATAGATGAGGATGATAGTAGATGACAAGATGAATCCAAGACATTGAGAATCGTATAATTCCTGGTTGTCGTTGAAGAGATATGAATTTTTGAAGTATAGTGTGGGTGAAGAAGCCTACTAAGTTAAGGTCGGCTTAGTTTGTAGGTGCCCTTTAGGGCTGTTCTTTGACACCAACATAAAGGCTATAAAAAGAGGAGAAGTGTGAGGACATATCTTACATCCAAGTGCAACAAATTCAAAGGAAGGCATATGAAATAAGGCCACAACCCTAAGATACCAAAGCAGAGAGGAGCATGAGAGGTTTTGTGATTGTTTGGTTTTGTTTTGGCTGTAAGGAGGAGCATAACTCAAGCGAAGTATAGGATGACGAATTATAGTCCTTCTAGTGACTGTTTGGGGGTCAATATCTTCCATGAGTAGGGCTAAGGCTTATAGGAAGATTCTAGGCTAGTTTTGGTATTGTTTAAGGGTGGTTTTTTATCTGAAATGGAGCTGCAGACCTGAGTATGTTTGGGTAAGGTCCGAGCCCCATTCTTGGATGATAGAAGGGACTGTTATGCCTTATATAGTGTAGGAAGTACCCCATACTCTAAAAAAAACACAAGAAGCCTCAAGATAGAGACAATCCGTAGCTATAGAGGGGATTGTTGAAGGATTTGAGAGGGATGACATGGACTTAAGAAAGCCCTAACTGGGTCACAGGTTTGACAACAATAAGCACCAGCTTAGATAAAGGTATGGATCCATGTTTTCATGTTGAATTTTTTCACCAGGGATGGGGCTATTCCTAAAGGAGTTTGGACAACATTTTTTATGACATCTAAAAGGAGAAGTTCATCAACAGTAGTACATGTGTCAAGAGGTGCAACAAGAGGTTGTAGAGAAAAGACATATTCATCCTCTTGAGTTGATGTGACTTGCAGGTGGATGGTGTCCTTGGAAAGGCAGAGTTGAGAAGTATATTAGCATTCATGTGGAAGGGTCTCCATAGGTTTTGGATGCCCTAAATAGGAGAAGATGCTATGACAAGATTGGTCACTTATAGCGTGTTAGAGGGCACTGTGAGAGTGGGCCAAGTGTAGACAATGGATTGGGAATTTGTGGTATGATGAAGGACTATGTGATAGTGCCCAAGTTGGAGCCAGATATGCACCATCTTCATGGATGTAGATGGTCGCTATAGTGGCATAAGTTAAGCTCAAGGTTTGATCATCTAGAGGAGCAGTTGAGCAACCCTAGACTTGTGTGTGGAGAAGTAAATTTACAACAAATAATGGGTAGTCTTCCGAGCCCATGTTCATTTTGGGATATGGACGTCTTACAGTGATAGGTGGCAACCCTTGATGCCCTATGTTAGTATTCATTAGAGCAACGCAAGGACACCATAGTGGGCTAAATTCCCTAAGTAGTTGAGGAGAAGTAGTGGGAATATTTAGAGTTTCACAAACCAAGTTGTGAACAACTCAACAATAGTCTCGATATGTTGTGCCCTTGATGGACTAAGGAAAAACTAGTGAGAATATTGGATAGTTGAGGTACAATGGTCAGATGGACTTGGATCATTGGAAGAGGCAGTGCTACATATAGAGTCGAAAGACAGGGTAGGTACATGGTACAACCGATAGGAGCTGAGAGAGTGCTCTACATCAGCCAAATGGTCAAACTATCTTATTGAGGGTATATTGGTTGTCGATGGACTGACACTGAGCCCTAGTTTTGTATATTTTATTAGTGGATGTATGAGGGTAATTATCCCTGGAATGAGAACTCTAAGCTGTTGTATTATCCAGTCGGATTAATATTATGTAAAGGGATTTAATCAACTATTAAAACACATAAAAATATATTAGATACATTAAAATAGACATGGCAGAAAAGGCATCAGCCTTATTGCATTCCTCACATCTTCTCATTATTAAAAAAATGTGTATAGTACAAATATAAACACAAGAGGAGAATGTGTCTCAAGATAGTGTGTTTATCTTGGACACTTTGGTTGAGGAAAAATCTCAACAACACTCTAATCTGGGAGCCTAACTAGTTGGAGAGAATCTCTCGACCAACTAGGCCTAAATAAAATCCTAATTGAGAGGAACAAACTCAATGTAGAATATTAGGAATAAATTCCTAATTTTCATGATTTAATTATTTTTGGACTTTGATTTTTTTTTCTCACATGAGAGTGAGGCTAAAATTCCCCCCCCCCCCCCCCCCAATTATAAGTCCAAAGTAAGAACCTGGAACCATCTCCAAGTCCTCATGGTGAAATTGCTGAGTTGATCCTCAAGGAAAAAAATTGCCTAAAAAACCTCCAAAGCTGGATGCCGAAAAAACTTCAATCTGAAGAGAACACGAGTCAGATGCAAGTTTGATTCATCTTTAAATTTTGCTTGACAAATCCATTACGTGATAAGCAACAAAAGGATCCATATGTACTTTTCTTACAATCAACATCCTTTTTCCACTGACAAAATGTTGATGACGCGCACTGGCGAATTTGCTTGTCCATTGACAAAATGTTGAAGACGTCCACTGGCAAATTGGCTTGTCCACTAAAAAAATATTCAAAACGCCCACTGGCGAATATTTCGATGTCGAAACTTCCCACTCGCTACTTGATGATCGCCCATTGGCTGATGATGTAAAAAACAACACACTGCTACTTTTGCTGATGTTGTCAGAAACTGCTCACTACTGGTGTCGAAAAATGCTCACTATTGCTTTTTCTGTTGAACACCCATTAGCGAAATTTTTTATGCCCACTGACCGCTTTTGCTGATGTTGTCAAAAATTTATGCCTGAAAACGACCTTCAATTTCATTATCATTTCCCCCCTTTGTCAGCTGAAAGGAGAGATAATAATTGTCATTTCATTTCAAAACTCCCCCGCTTGAGGTGTAGGAGAGTTTCACCATCTTCATTGTATTGGAAAAGTTGTCTCCATGTGAGACTGAATCCGTCGATAACACAAACAATTGTTTGACTGTAGATGACCACTTCCAAGGATCAATCCATTCATAATTTATCTTCACTCTAGGTGGTTGATTTTTCTTACTACATATTTCTGATGAATGATTTTTATTGCCACAATGGTGACAAGGATGGAGGTCAAAACATGTACTCTCCATATGGCCATTTCACTTACAATGGTTACATGTATTATGAGCAGTATCTAGAAAGCCTGCGCTGACAAACTGCACTGGTTTCGAGTAATCTAGAATATACAAACTGTTGTCTTTTGTGTAACCTAGGCCATATCGATCTTTGTTGAAGGAGATTTCTTCCCAAGGTCTGATCACTTTCTTGGAAATATCATCTTGTTGTTGTTCTTCACACTTGCTGCTGTTGCTAACATTCTATCCTTGATTTATTAAATCTTTTGTATCAAACTGATCATCAATCATCAACAGTTCATCAGTTTGACATGCTGCATCAAACTGATCAATTTGATCTTTGGTACTACTCATTGCATCAATAAGTAGTACAACTGGCTAGATAAAATCACTTGTGTCACAACTAACATCAAATTGATTGATGATATATTTTGTGTCACAACCTTCATCACTATGCTGAATAAGGTCACTTGTATCACAACTTTCATTTGATGTTTGGATGAGGTCTTTGGTGTTGCAACTTGCATCTATCTTTTCTGTATACTGTGCATCAAGCATATCTTATTTTTCACTTAGTTTTATTTAAATTGCATGAATGAGTTTTTATTTCATCTCAAGCTCAATTCGAAAGTATTTTGCTGCTTCTAATGTGTTGGCATTTGATCGATTAAGTTTTGATTTTGCTTCAACTTCCATTCCAGTAACTCAATTGGATTTTGTAGCTCATGATTGCACTCTTTCAACTCTTTAATTTCTAGCTCTGCACTTTGAAGACATTTTCCACCTTTGCCCATTTTGACATGCTTGATTGTACTAGCTTGCTTTATTTAGTTTATCCCGCTCGATTTCTTTGGAATTTGCTTGATGTCTTGCTTGAATTTATGCTCAATTGGATAATTGAATGCTAGAATTCACGCTCACTTGCTTACTTGATTGTTGCTTTTAATTTCACGCTCACTTGCTTTGAACTTGCACACTTGATTTGAACTTGCTCGGTTGTTGTTTGATTGAATTGTTGCTTGATGTTGTGAACTTTGCACTAACTTGATTGATCAAAATAAGGGTGGTGAAAATGTACCCAAGAGAAATGCTTAATGATTTTAATGAGTTCACTAAAAATAATGAATTCACTTGGCATAATTTGACTTAGTTGAAGATAATTGACTTACTTGTCCTCCTATCAATTCAAAACTGGGGTGTCCGTTTCAACCAAGAATGCACCCTAACAATTCAACTCAATTTAATTACAAGCTGACTTATAAAAAATAAATTTATTTTCAAGTTACACAAAAATTGTTGTTGATGTCGATGTAGACTTATCTTGGAATGCTTGATTTTGTAGCTTCATTAACTTGATTTCCTTGATTGAATGATGTGGAATTATTTATAGAATGCTGATGTTGACAACTTGATATATTTGATTACGTGTTGCAACTTATTGATTGTTTGTATGCTTTATTATGTACATGCTTTTGTTTAATTTGATGTGTAATCCATGTGTAAAATTTTACAAAGATAGTGTCAAAACTAGACACACACAAAAAAATGCACAATCAAGAATCCAGAAAAGCATGCGCCATCACAAACATACTCATGGTGTACCTAAGATCCACTTATTCAATTTCGGGCGGATCTAGGACACTTCAACACCACAAAAAATATGTCTTTATTAAGTATCGAGGACATCAACCTTTCATCTTTACAACATCTTTGTTGAAACTTCTCAAGCAAAAAGTTTGAGAACGCCTTAGAGGCAATTTGTCTACAAAACTGACTTAACCACCTATAAGTAAAAAATTCACTTCAACAATCAACTTCTACTTATCACTCCAAATTTACAACAAAAATCAATCCTTATCACTCCAAAATCACTTATTTCTCCAAATAAAAAAATATGCATCATATCTCTTCTTAAAATTCACTTTATTACAAAAAGAGCACACCTTATCTCTCCATTAAAAAAACATTTAATACACCTTATCTCTCCAAAAAGTTAATCAGCTTTTTACTTCAAATATTCAAAAAGAAAAGAAAAGAAAAAAGAAAGACTACATTTATCTCTCCAAATCACTTTACATACTTCATATGAAAAAATTAATCTTAATCCCAACCTTCACACTTATGACTCCCAAAAATAAAAAATATATTTTATCCACTCCTTATCTCTCCCAAAAATCACATATAATTAAAAATACACCTTTTTAAAATCACTTACATCTCCCTTTTGTGGTAAACTGAGGGTTTTTTTTAAAGGAGTGCTCCACATCAAATCTTTACACCATATACTTCGAAATTTAAATTTCATGTGTAAAAAAATGCCACACGAGAACTTATTCATCGAATTACATACCTTGCCTTTATAATCTTGGAGTGAAACCAGCGTTGAGAAGTTCACGTGAAATGGTCTCATGAATCAAGTTGTTTCCAACTGTGCGTAGATTGGTCTAATGAAATTTTCTTGTGCCTTCGCTTCATTAAGTGAATTTAGGAGAAATTAATACAACACGGGAGGTTATACATGGTTCTCTCTTGAACCCAACCTCTTTTAAATCCCACAATGTTCCAATGGAGTTGGAAAGTTATGGAGTATTATTTTCGCACAGTTTTTAGAGGAACATAAAAGGCTGAAGCTACCTTTAAGCCACTCATATTTTGGAGTTACAAATGGTATCAATGGAACCTTTGTTGGAAATGATGTTTTTGGGCTTCACATGAAAAATTTGGAGAAAATTCATAGAGGTAAAATACCAACAACATTAACAGGGACATTAAGGTGCAACAATAATAGAGTAAGAGACAATCAGTGAGATCGCAATTGTGCTATGGAACGACTCTACTTTTCAAGCAAGGCAGGGAGGATTGAAATTAACTTTGTGTTGTTGACTGATTTCCCATCAACCCATGATATGCTGGCACTAATTTGGAGGGGATGATTTTGTAGATCAAACACAATACAAGCTATTCAGAACAAATGTTTGAGAGCAAGCTATAAGAAAAAAGTGGATTCTAAATTGGGTGATTCAACATAAATAAGATGAACCTCATGTACCAGTCCTCCACTATGTTGGATTGTTTTTTTGTTTTTTTAAACGCTGATGGCTATACGATGGTTGTACACTGCTAGTCAATGTTGCAGCAAGCAAGTGTCCACTAGATATTAAAAACATTGTTGCTTTCTACGTACTCGACCAAACGCTCAACACTAGATCTTCAGCGTAGGTTTCTTTGCAGGAGTCTCCAGGCTAGCTTTATTTGCACTTCACTTTGCTGCTGTACCAGGATTTTCAGCCATCAATAGTGATTAGACCCAACCTACTTCTCTTGCACGCTACAACGCTTAGATTTTTTTTGAATTACAGTTCAGAAATCTATTCCACGATCATGCAAACTAGAGCTCGATTTAATTTATTAACAGGGAATAAATATTTCCAGGAAATACAAAATGGATTTCCACTTTGCACAATCTAACCCATAATCACAAATGCAATATAACACAAATGGGCTTTAGCCACCATACATTACCACCATGATTTTATTACGAACTTGAAGAGGGAACACTCCACACATCTTTCAACACGAGTTTGCTCTATGGTTGTTTCAACGCAACATTTATCCGATGCAAGTCTACTTCACACAGATTTCAATATGGCTGGTTTGCTACACACTGCTCCCACACTACCTTTTGATAGAGCGAACAAGATCTGTTACTACCGCATACGCTCCAGAAAGTCATGAAAATTAGAGGAGTTGTAGCAGCATTGAAAATGTCCGTGTTCTGCATCTTTGTTTATGCCTTTCAATTCAATTCAATTGTGAGGCATCATCCAAACCAAATGCCCAACACTACCTCTGAAACCCAACTATTTAAAAAAAAAACTTCACAAATAAAAAAATACTGAAAACTCTCTACAAAATCGAATGGGTGTCACTTGTTGGAGTCTTCCTTCTCTGAGTGCACTTCACAAATTTGACTCAAAATCAAAGGTTTGGGCGACGATTTGTGACAATAATACTAAAAAATTTATTAAACCAAGTGGGAATCCTTCACGGCCTGCTTACAAAGATTACAACATTCACACTATGTGACTTCTCCAACATTTACACAGTCTATGCATTCACACAAGTTTTAAGGTCAGAAATTTCTTAAACTCTTTGTAAAAAGTTGTCTATGTTTTGTGCACTAGTAGATTACACTTGTTTATATTCCGTTGTGAAAAGTATTTTTGTTGTGATATTTGGTTTGGTAGCATTAGTTTTTTAAGGTTTTGGAGTTGAGAACTCTGTTAACAACCATGTGGAAGGGTATCCATAGGTTTTGGATTCCCTAAATAGGAGAATATGATACAAAAGGATTGGTCACTCATGGTTTGTTGGAGGGTAGCGTGAGAGTGGGACAAGTGTGGAAAATGGATAGGATATTTGTGGTCTGTTGGAGGACAATGTGATAGCTCCCAGGTTGGAACCCTGTGTGCACAATCTTCATGGACCTAGGTGGTTTCTAGAGTGTCAAAAGTTGAACTCAAGGTTTTATCAGCCATAGGATCAGTTGAGAAGCCCTAGACTTGTGTGTGGATGAGGACATCTATGGGAAATCCTCTGAGCCCACGTTCATTGTGAGAGATGGACATATTGCAGTGATAGGTGGTAGCCCTCCTTGCCCTATGTTAGTCTTCATTAGAGCAACACAGGAAGACCATAGTGGGATAAATTCCCTGAGTAGCTAAAAAGAAAAAGTGGGAATATTGAGAGTTGATCACAAACCAAGTTGTGAACAACTCAACAAGAGTATTGATGTGTTGTTCCATTGATGGACTAAGGTAAAACTAGTGAGCATATTGGCTCAATGGGTAGATGGACTTGGATTGTTGATAGAGGAAGTGCTACATATGGTCAGATTATCTTGTTAGGGGTAGATTGGTTGTCGATGGACTGACACCAAGCCCCAGTTTTGTATCTTGTATCAGTGGATATATGAGGGAAATTATCCCTAGTATGAGAGCCCTAGACTATTGTATTATTCTATTGGATTAATGTAATGAAGTTGGGTTATTGTACAAAATTGTAAATGGTGGTCTATATTTTTTGCAATAGTAGATTTATAGTTTTTTATATTCTGCTGTGCAAAGTAATTTTGTTGTGATCTTTGGTTTGATAGCGTAAGTGATTTAATATTGTATCCAAGACACTAGGATCGTGGAAAAACAACATGGCATCAAAGCGTATCTGAGCTACTTTGAGGGGCAGTGAATCAGAGTGTGCACAATGAAGCAACTCAGAGGGAGTTTTTTGTGTTTAGATCATGGAGTAGAGGGTTCATATGAAGACATGGATATGTGGTCTTGATAGATTACATGGAGAGATGGGCTGTGAGTTCTAGTGGATCGGTGGTGAACCTGGTACACTTTAGTACGATGTGTGGTATTTAAGTATTGAGGGGTTTTCGCAATGCATTATATTAGATATCATTTTTTTGTGTGTGGTAATTTATAGATCATGGGCTTCCTTTGTCTTGTCATGGATGGTTGGGACAACTCGAGGTTTCCTTGGAATGGATGAGATCAGGTTGATCAAGATGGCTTCATGTGATGGAATACATATTGGTAGATTAGAGGCTTCATCAGATCACAATGTTGCATATATAAGATTGGAGGGATTTGCACGAGTGGTATTTGATCTGGGAGAATGAGTGCTTGCACGATTGAGCCAGTGGAGATCGTGTAGGCTAAGAGGGAGTATAACCTCAGAGGGAACATCCCTATGGAGTTTTGGAATCTCTAGGTTCAAATATGATGAGGCAGAGGCACTACCAAGATTATCGGGTTCATACTACAGGGTATGATGCAGTGATGGACGCGAGATGGGCTAGTGTGATCAATGATGATATTGATGGAGACTTCTTAGTGTTGGAAGTACCTCCCTCACTAAGAGGGAGTGCTTATTTTTGTAGCTAGGGAGGTACTCCAAGCCTTGAGGATTGAGGGTTTGGAGAAAGGAGCTCCACACGTGGCCTTGTGGGGTTGAAACCCAAGCTTGGGGTTTTGCACCTATTGATGTTTAGGCAAAAAATGTGATGAGATTGTGACATGTGATAGATGAGGATGATAGTAGATGACGAGAAAAATCCAATGCATTGAGAATCGTCCAATTCTGAGTTTTCATTGAAGATATATAAATTTTTGAAGTATAGTGTGGGTGAGGAAGCATACTAAGTTAAGGTCGGCTTAGTTTGGAGGTGCCCTTTAGGGATGTTCGTTGACAACCACATAAAGGATATAAAAAGAGGAGAACTGTGAGGACATATCTCACATCCAAGTGCAACGAATTCAAAGGTGCATGAGCATTTTTTTGATTGTTTGGTTCTGTTTTGGTTGTAGGGAGGAGAAGAACTCAAGCAAAGTATAGGAGGATGAATTATAGTCCTTCTAGTGACCATTTAAGGGCCGAGATATTTTGTGAGTAGGGCCAAGGCTTATATGAAGATTCTGGGCTGGTTTTGGTATTGTTTAATGGTGGTTTTTTTCTCTGAAATGGAGCTGCATACCTGAGTTTGTTTTGGTAAGGGTCGAGCCCTGTTCTTAGATGATAAAAGGGGATGTTAGGCCTAATATAGTGTAGAAATTAGCCTAAATGCCATCAAACACAAGAAACTTCAAGAAAGAGACAAGATACAACTACTGAGAGGGGACTATTGAAGGATTTGAGAAGGTTTACGTGGATTGAAGGAAGCCCTAACCAGGTCGCATGTTTGACAACAGTAAACACCAACTTAGAAAGATGTATGGATTCATGTTTTCATATTGAATTTTGTTTCTAAGGATGGGGATGTTCCAAAAGGATTTTGGAAAACAATTTTGAGGACATCTAAAAGGAGAATTTCATCAACAATAGTACATGTGTCAATAGGTGTAGTAGGAGGTTGAAAAGCAAAGGCATATTCATCCTCTTGAATTGATGTGACTTGCAGGTGGATGGTGTCATTGGAGAGGAAGAGTTGAGAAGTCTGTTAGTATCCATGTGGAATGGTATCCATAGGTTTTGTATGCCCTAACTAGGATTAGATGCTACAAAAGGATTGGTGACTCGTGATCTGTTTGAGGGCAGCGTGAGAGTGGGCCAAGTTTGAGGTTTGTTGGAGGACAACGTGATAGTGCCCAAGTTGGATCCCGGTGTGCACAATCTTCATGGAACTAGGTGGTTGCAAGAGTGGCAGAAGTTGAGCTCAAGGTTTGATCAACTAGAGGAGAAATTGAGCAGCCCTAGACATATGTGTAGAGAAGGACATATTTAGCAGATGATGGGTAGTCCTCAGAGCATGTTCATTATGGGAGATGGAAATCTTGCTGTGATAGGTGGAAGCCCTCTGTGCCCTATGTTAGTATACATTGTAGCAGCATAGGAAGACCATAGTGGGCTAAAATACCTGAGTAGTCGAGGAGAAAAAATGGGAATATTTAGAGTTGTTCACAAATGTAATTGTGAATAACTCAACAAGAGTCTCGATGTGTTGTTCCCTTGATGGACTAAGGCACAACTAGTGAGTAGATTGGATAGCTGAGGTTCAGTGGCCAGATGGACTTGGATCATTGATAGAGGCAGTGTTGCAGACTGGGAAGGTACAAAGTACGATCGAGAGGAGTTGAGAGAGCACGCTACATCCACTAGATGTTTAGAGTATCTTATTGAGGATAGATTGGTTGTCAATGGACTAACACCAAGCCCTAATTTTGTATCAGGTATTGGTGGATGTACCAGGGAAGTTATCCCCCTAATGGGATCCCTAGAATTTTTTATTATTATGTTAGATTAATATAACGAAGTTGGGTTATTGTACAAAATTGTAAAAAATTGTCTATATTTTGTGCACTAGTATATTTATTGTTGTTTATATTTTGCTGTGTAAACTAGTTTCGTTGTGATATTTCGTTTGGTAGCGTCGGTTATTTAAGATTCTATCCGAGACACTAGGATCGTGGAAAAACAACATGATATCAAAGTGTATCTGAGCTACTTTGAGGGACAATGAATTAGAGTGTGCACAACGAAGCAACTCAAAGGGAGTTGTAGGTGTCTAGATCATGGGGCATAGGGTTCAGTAGAAGACACAGAGATGTGGTCTTGAAAGGTTACATGGAGAGATGGGCTGTGAGTTCTGGTGGATTGGTGGTGAAACTGGTACACTTCAGTATGTTGTGTGTCAGTTTTCATATCATGAGCTTCCTTTGTCTTATCATGGATGGTGGGGAAAACTTAAATATTTACTTGGCATGAATGAGATCAAGTTGATCGAGATGGATTCATGTGATGGACTACATATTGGCAGGCTAAAGTCTTCATTAGATCATGATGTTGCATATCCAAGATTGGAGGGATTTTCATGAATGGTATTTGATCAAGGAGGATGAGTGCTCACAAGAATGAGAAAGTGGAGATCGTGTAGGCTTAGAGGGAGAAACCCTATGGAGGTTTGGGATCTTCAGGTTCAGATATGATGAGACAGAGGCACTACCGATATTATCAGGTTCATTCTGTAGGGTATGCTACAGTGATGGATGCCAGATGGGATAATGTTGCCGATGATGATATTGATGGAGACTTACTAGTGTTGGAAGTGCCTCCCTCGCTAAGAGGGAGTGTTGATTTTTGTAGCTTGGGAGGTACTCCAAGCCTTAAGGATTGAGGGTTTGGAGGAAGGAGCTCCACAAGTGGCCTTGTGGGCTTGAAACCAAGCTTGGGATTTTTCACCTATCAATGTTTGGGCCAAAACCATGATGATATTGTGACATGTGATAGTTGAGGATGACAGTAAATGACGATAAGAATCCAATGCATCGAGAATCGTCCAATTTCAAGTTGTCGCTGAAGAGATATGAATTTTTGAAGTATAGTGTGGGTGAAGAAGCCTACTAAGTTAAGGTCGGCTTGTTTTTGAGGTTACCTTTAGGGTTGTTCACTGAAACCCACATAAAGGCTATAAAAAGAGGATACATGTGAGGAAATTTCTCACATCCAAGTGCAACGAATTCAAAGGAAGGCATATGAAATAAGGCCGCAACCCTAAGAGACCAAAGTAGAGAGGAGCATGAGTGTTTTTGTGATTGTTTGGTTATGTTTTGGCCTTAGGGAGGAGAATACCTCAAGCGAAGTATATGAGGACAAATTATAGTCCTTCTAGTGACTGTTTGAGGGACGATATCTTCTGTGAGCAGGGCCAAGGCTTATAGCAAGATTCTGGGCTAGTTTTGGTATTGTTTAAGGGTGGTTTTGTTCTCTGAAATGGAGCCGCAGACCTAAGTGTGTTTGGATAAGGGCCAAAACCTGTTCTTGGACGATAGACGTGGATGTTAGGCATAATATAGTGAAGGAAGTAGCCTAGGCTCTAGCAAACACAAGCAACCTAAAGCAGGAGACAAGCCACAACTGTAGAGGGGATTGTTGAAGGATTTGAGAGGGCTATCGCGGACTGAAGGAAGCCCTAACCATGTCATAGGTTTGATAGTAGTAAACACTAGCTTAGAGAGAGGTATAGATTCATATTTTCATGTTGATTTTTTTTGCTAGGGATGGGGCTATTCCAAAAAGAGTTTGGATAACATTTTTTAGGACATATAAAAGAAGCAATTCATCAACATTAGTGCAAGTGTCAAGAGGTGCAATAAGAGGTTGCAGAGCAAAGGAAAATTCTTCCTCTTGAGTTGATGTGACTTGCAGGTGGATGGTGTCCTTGGATAGGAAGAGTTGAGCAGTCTGTTAGCAACCATGTGGAAGGGTCTCCATAGATTTTGGATGCCCTAATTAGGAGCAAATGCTACGACAAGATTGGTGACTTGTGGTCTATTGGAGGGAAACATGAGAGTGGGCCAAGTGTGGACAATGGACTGGGAATTTATGGTCTGTTGGAGGACAACATGATAGGCCCAATTTGGAGCCCGATGTGCACCATTTTCATGGACCTAGGTGGTTTTTAGAGTGGCAGAAGTTGAGCTGAAGGTTTGATCATCTAGAGGAGTAGTTGAGCATCCCTAGACTTGTGTGTGGAGAAGGAAATATACAACAAATTATGAGTAGTCCTACGAGCTCGTGTTCATTGTGGGAGATAGACATCTTGCAGTGATAGGTGGCAAGATGTTAGGTCCCTATATTAATAGTGTAGTCCCTTATTATTGTTAGTGTAGCCCCCTTATTGTTATTGTTGTACCTCTCTAACCCCAATATTTTTATTATTGTGCACTTACATTATTATTATTAGGTCGGCTAGGATTATATTGTGACCCCATGGACTCCTATATATATAAAGGAGGTTTTTTAATTTGTATCATCCAAGAATTTTTCATTTATGTAATGTAAAGGAGGTTTCCCCCTCGATCTGGCTTATTTATAATGCATTTATCTCTCTTTTCTTCTATTTTTGGATCCGGTTTCATAACATTTGGTATCAGATCTTTGGATTCTAGGGTTTTGCTACTTCAAACAGGTCATTGTGGATTTTTTGTTATAACTTTTTTTATATGAGGGTGAAGACACTAAAAAAAACCCATTTTGAAGAAAGTTTAACGAACTTATTGTAAAAAATTTAGATCTTGGTTTGCAATATTTTCAGAGATAAGATGTGTGGAAGTTAGGGCTTTTGCAGGCTCTCGAATTTCATGTAAAAGAGGTGGCCTTGGGAAAATCGTCTAAATCTCTCTCTCAGCATCGGATTGGAATTACGTAAAGTGGCCGAAAGTACATGGACTGTAGTTTCCTGTGTATGAATTTTAGAGAAAAAGGAGGAAAAAGCGAGATGTGGCACGCCATACAAGTTTGCTCTACTGAACTAGTCGATAATTAGGTCATTGTGGGAGATTGGGCTTAAATTTGTCTTGAAGAATCCAAATCAGGTCAGACCTATGAATTTGGAAAGAAGACTCAGAGGGCTACAACAAGATGAAAGATCAATTCTTGGGGATTCTAAATTACAGATATACACCAATTTCAATATAGAGCTCCTTAAAAGCAAGAAAAAGGTGTGTAATTATTTTCAAATTGCATAAGTCTTGTTTGAAAAATCAGTTTGAAGCGTTTCCAAGGGAATATGAAAGCATAGATATCAGTATGGGTTCTAAAATGCCCCCTAAAAAGAATTCAACACCCATTAAGCCCTCATAAGGCTCTATTATGACTCATGAAGAGGAATAAGTGCAACATGATATATCAAAATTACAAGAGCAAGTGCATCAAATTTCACTCTCACAAAGAGCAAAAAAAATGAAATGGAAGTTTTGAAGAAAGGCATGGAAGCTAAGATGGATGGTTTGAAGAAAGGTGTGGAAGCTAATATGGATGTTTTGAAGAAAGGTGTGGAAGCTAATATGGATGGTTTGAAGAAAGGCGTGGAAGCTAAGATGGATTGTTTGAAGAATGGCATGGAAGCTAAGATGTATTACATGGAAGCTAACATGGAAGACATGAAGAATGATCTAAAATCAGACATGGAAGGTTTGAAGGAAGGTTTGACAAAGTTGATACAAGAAATGATTCCTAATGGCGAAAAGGTAGTACATCAAACTCATGATGAGAACAAAATAAATGTTAATTGCGATTTAATAAACTCTAATGTTGGATGTAATACCCACCATATTCTAAATATGGATATGAGGAAGTTTGATGGAAAGGATCCCATAACATGGATACTACAGATGGAGCAATATTTTGATCTCTATAATATGAAAAACACACAAAAGGTACACATTTCAACTTTACATTTAGAACAAAATACATTTGTATGGTATCGATGGCTTTGCTCTCATAAAAAAATTGTCACTTGGTCAATTTTTATAGAGGAAATGATAGCACATTATGAGGATAACAATAGAAACACCTTCTTTAGCCAATTGATAAATCTCAAACGAAAGGGTACAATGGTGGAGCACATTGAGGACTTCCAAAAATTGAATATAAAGGTAACTGATATTTCAGAGGAACACATGATTGATGTCTTCATAGGGAATTTAAAGGATAACATCCAACATGAGGTTCGAATTTGGGAACCTGATTCATTGGAGAAGGCATTCAGGTTGGCAAGAAAATTTGAAATTAAAATTATGGCCACAAGGAAGCCTACCACTCACATCTATAAATATGGAAGTTTGGCTACTCCTAGACCTCCACAACCTACAAGGTTGACACCACAACAATAGGAAGAAAAAAGATAAAAAGGGCTTTGCTATAATTGTGATAGAAAATACACTAAAGTTCATAAGTGTGCTAAGAAGAAATTATTTTACATAGATTGTGAAGAGGAGGAAGAAAATGAACAAGAAACTTCAAAATAAGAGGATATACACCAGGAACCAACCCTAGAGAAAGAATAAATGAGTCCGACCATATCATGTAATGCATTGGCAGGAATTACTACTCCTCAAGAAGAAGAAAAAGGTAATAATGTTGATTGACTCGGGTAGTACCCATAATTTTATTCATTGTAAGGTAGCCAAGGAATTGAATTGTTTCCTATACCCAACACCATAATGTCAAGTGATGGTTGCAAATGGAGGAACTATAAATTGCTTTGGAAAATGCCATAATATCAAGATAACCATGGGAGAATATGTATTGAATAGTCGAATGCTTTCCATTCCAATGGGAGGTGATGATGTTGTACTAGGAGTATAATGGTTACAATCCTTGGGAACGATAGCTTTTAATTTTCAAGATGTTTTTTTGAAAAAATTTTCGGAAGGAAAAGAAGTTGAATTACAGGGTATCACAGGGAAGCCGAGAAAGATAATAAGCTCTAATGTCATGACAAAGCTTCTGAATAAAGAACAACGAGGATAATTGCACAATTATGCTTACTAGAAGTTCCAACATCAAAATCATCTATTTATCCATATCTCCAAAAAATCTTGGACAATCATTCCAAGGTGTTTGAAACTCCCAAAGGACTCCCGCCTATTTGTGATCATGATCATGCTATTCATTTGATTCCAGGAAGTGTTCCTCGAAACATCATGCCTTACATATATCCTTATGTCCAAAAGTGTGAAATTGAATGTATAATTGCAGAAATGTTAGAGGTTGGTATAATTCAACCGAGTCAAAGTTCTTTATATGCTCCAATAATATTGGTGCATAAGAAGGATGGATCATGGCACATGTGTTCGGATTATAGGGATCTCAATAAGCTCACTATTAAAGATAAATTTCCCATTCATGTGATTGATGAATTACATGCAAAAATTTATTTTACCAAGTTGGATCTTCGTTCAGGATATCATCAAATTAGAATGAAGACTGAAGATATTTCGAACTCATGAGGGTCATTATGAATTTTTGGTCATGCATTTTGGCCTTACCAATTCACCTTCTACATTTCAAGGTTTGAGGAATTACATTTTCAAAGCCTTCCTTAGAAATTTTGTGTTAGTATTTTTTGATGATATACTAATCTACAATAGGTCTTGGAAGGATCATGTTCAACATGTTGACAGGTTTCTCAAACTATTGGAGGAGAAACAATTATATGCAAAAACCTCCAAATGTTTCGTTGGAGTACAAGAGGTTGAATATCTGGGTCATATTGTATCTCACGAGGGTGTTAAGGTAGACCCTAAAAAAATTAAATCCATTAAGGAATGGAAAGTCCCCACAACCATAAAGCAGTTGCGAGGATTTCTCGGGATTATGGGATAATAGTATCACCTATAACAACATTATTGAAGAAAGATGCATTTTCATGGACTCATGAAGCAACTAAGGCATTTGAACATCTTAAAGAGGCAATGTGCCTAACACCGGTCTTAACAACGCTAGACTTCTCAAAAACCTTTATTGTGGAATGTGATGCCTTAGGAAATGGAATTTGTGTTGTTTTAATGCAAGAAGGATGACCCATTTCTTTTGAAAGTTGTCTAATCAAAGGAAATTATTTACAGAAAGATATATATGAAAAGGAAATGTTGGCAATACTACACGCACTAAAGAAATGATGAACTTACCTAATTGGAAGACACTTCAAGGTACACTAATCATGATAGTCTTAAATACTTTTTGGAACAAAGACTATCTTCAGAAGAGAAGAAAAAATAGGTCACAAAGATGTTAGGTTATGACTTTGAAATCATTTGCAAAAAAGGGAAGCTAAATCTTGTTGCAGATGCACTCTTAAGAAAGGATGAAGAGGTGGAAGCATTACTGTGTGCCATTTCTATTATCCAACCAGATTGGATAACCGAAGCAAGGGATGAATGGAAGAAGGATGAAGAAGTATGGCCACTCATTCAAAATTCGTAGCAAGATCCTTGTACATGTGATACATTTAGTTGGAAAAATGATTCCTTATGGTACAAAGATCACTTATATCTTTGTAAGAATTCCCAACTAAAACAAAAGATTCTTTTGGAATTGCACACTTCTCCCTTAGGAGGACACTCAGGATTTTTAAAAACTTACTACAGGGTGAAGAAATAATTTTTTTGGGATGGCCTTAAATTTGATATTCAAAAGTTTGTGGCGGAATGTTTGGTTTGCCATCAAAATAAAGTTGAGACAATTAAGACCCCAGGTCTTCTACAACCTTTAGCCATTCAAAGTCAACGTTGGGAGGATATTTCAATGGATTTTATCACAAGTTTACCTAAGTCCGAAGGAAAGAGTGTCATCATGGTGGTAGTTGATAGACTTACCACGTATGCACACTTTTGTGCATTATCTCATCCATTTAAATCAAGTACAATTGGTATTGCATGTATGGAAACAATTCAAAAGCTACATGGAAACCCAAATATTATTGTAAGCGACAGAGATCCCTTTTTTACTGGAAATTTTTGGACGGAATTATTTTCTTGTTTAGGTACTCAACTAGCTCATAACTCATCTTATCATCCTCAATCCAATGGGCAAACTAAGATAGTGAACAAATGTTTGGAAAGATATCTTCGTTGTTTTGTATCTGATAAACAAACACAATGGGTCAAGTGGTTACCTCTAGCTGAATGGTGGTATAACACTTCCTTCCATACTACCACAAAATGACTCCATTTATGGCACTTTACAGATATCATCCACCGTCCATCACATCATCTTTAAGAGAAAATTCTAAGGTTCAAGCAGTGGAAGATCACATCAAGCATCTACAACAAGTTCTCCAACTCTTAAAGGATAACTTAAATTTGGTGCAAAATTGAATGAAAAAACAAGCAGATCAACATCGCAGCGAGAGAAGTTTTGATGTAGGAGACTGTGTATTTTTACGGATAC
Organism: Pinus albicaulis; assembly: GCA_034641835.2. Taxonomy (NCBI): domain Eukaryota; kingdom Viridiplantae; phylum Streptophyta; class Pinopsida; order Pinales; family Pinaceae; genus Pinus; species Pinus albicaulis. The sequence goes on from CM076582.1 coordinate 347,820,563, forward strand.
AACCATACAAACAAATTTCCCTCAAGCAAGATAAGAAGGATAATAAATTTCATACAAAATTTAAGATTCTATCCCAGACTCTAAGATCATGGAAAATAAACAAGATTTTCATGAGGAGGGGACCCCAATAACCTATCTCCAAGGGGAGCGGCCATAATATTAGACACAAGCCATTTGGACATATTGGATTTAGACGTTCTAAAGTATCTATGGATTTTAATGATGGGAAAAAACATACCTTAACACTTTCCTATCAGTGCACAATAAAAGAAATCAATCGAGGGACACAAAAGTGGATCACTAGGACCCTTAGATCCATCCAATCCTTCTCCATGGTTCCCCAATGAAGTTCCTCTCTCTAAATGTGTGAGGAACGGGGGATCTTGGCAAGAAGTTGGCCCTAAAAGTTAATTCAGTCAAAAATACTGAAATATTGTCTCACTTCAAGAAATAACAGGGGAGGTATTTTCATTAGTTTCAAGACTATCAAAGTTATTGGGTGATTGTGAATTCTCGTCAATTGACTTTTATGGTTTATCGAGTGGGATTATTACATCTTGGAACCACTCAATGTCCCTTATCAATCATTTTTATGTTTCTTTTGGTCTCTGTATAGAATTAGTCATCCTATATTTGGGGATTTTCATCACCATACTTAACCTTTATGGTCCATATGATGAAAAAAAACCTTGTTGGGGTTATTTTAAAGGTTTTTAGAGTGGGATTATTACAACTTGGAACCATTCAATGTTCCTTATCAAGTTTTTCTTTTATGTTTCTTTTGCTCTTTGTGTATAATTCTCGATCTAATATTTGGGCATTTTGATCACCATACTTAACCTTTTATGGTCAATATGATGAAACAAAACCTTGTTGGGATTGTCTTCTATAGTTTCAAGTTTGGAATTAAATGGATTTAGTTTTGGGGGGAATTTGATATTTAAAATGCAACATTTTGAAATATGGGGAGAGAATGCTCAGCTAGACAATTTTGTCAGTTTATTCCTTAATCATTGTGAGGAAGCAAATCTTATTAACATTGAACCATTAGAAGTTAAGCCCACTTAGACCAACAATAGAAAATGTGAACATATAATTGTCTAAAGGCTAGATAGGTTTCTAATCTATGAGTATCTCCTACAATATGTTCAGAGGGTTCGCTCGTGGGTGTATAGGAACATGTTTTAAGCCCACTTTCTAATATTGCTTGAATTGGATATGAACACACAAAAAATTATGTTTCCATTCCATTACAATCCAGGGTGGTTCATAGATGATGATATCAAAGAACTTGTAAAAGAAAATTAGGTTTTATTTAATGCCTCTTTTGGATTATCTACTAGTGATCAACTTGTAAAATCCCTAAAGAAAGTAAAATATAAGGTCACGGATTGGGCTTCACTTAGATCTTAGAACTGTGACTCTAAGCTAAAAGAAGTACATGCATGCTTGACTCTTCTATTTGTTGACTCAATGGGTAGAATTATAAATGAATAGAGTTTACAAAAAGTTAAAAAATTAAAGATTAAAAGAGACAAGCTTTTATTAGACAAGGAACGTGACTAGAAGTTAAAAAGTTGAGCAACTTGGTTAACCTTTGGTGACAACAATACAAAGTTTTTCCACGATTTTACCTCCCATCGATGGATCTAGAATACCATCTAGAAACTATTGGCATAATATGGTTCTAAGGTAAGGGATTTTCAAGGTCTTGCAACTATTACTATTCATCATTTTAAATCATTGTTTAAGTAGCTTTGTAGTGCCAATATTGACTAAATTTTAAAGGTTGTATTTAATCTAGGATCATTGTGTTATTTTTTTTATCTATATCAAGGATTTTAGAGTGGAAAAATTGGAGGAACCAACTTGTAGGGTCATTTTTACCAATGGGTCCCACTTTGGATAATTGGGGTTTGAAACCTTCCGACGCCATTTTGAGGCATTAAATTACATTTTTTGGGTCAAAACTTTATCATTCAAATTAATACCCCATGAAATTATTCTACACCTAGATAATTTTCCAACGATGTAATAAAAGTGTAAATTAGAGTTCATATGCAAATTTATGCCTCCTACAAGTTGAAATTTTTATTTGACTACCATGGATTGAGAGGATGCCACATTAACTCTGCTACTCATGCAAAAGGGGCTAGTCATGTGTTGAATATGAAGAGGACTCTACAAGGGTCAAAGTTTTAACTTTAATTTAGACTTGAAGGAGTCAAACGTTAACTCTAGTTAGCTATCAAGATACATTAAAATCGGCCCACTAGGAGGAGTAGGGGTTCCATTCTATATTATTCTATATTGTTCCATAGTAGAGCAAATAAACTAGGAATTTGAGTTAGAGAGCATAACAAAGGGAGTTGTTGTTTTGTAGTAGTATAATAGGCCAAAAGTCTCAATTAACTTCATTGAGAGTGCCGCCTTATTTGTATTTTCATTATTTTTATTCTAGAGAAAAGAGAGCATAATAACCTCACCTTATAGTTGGACTTTCTCCCTTGAGAGCTTCCGAGAGTAAATATTTGTGTTCATTATGGATGATGTCTGATTGTATTTTTTGTTATTGATTTTCCACATTTTATCTATTTCATGCATTAAAAAAAATCAGTAATTAACAAATATGGAATGTAAATAAATTTAACCTTGGTAGTAAATATTTCAATTTATGTTATCAGATTTGTTGTGACAAATTGTCTAGTGGAATACTCTCAACAATTTACAAATCAATGTCCTTATTTCCAAGGATAGTCCATGATGAGTTAAGTGATCAAATTTATACCCCTATGAATGATGAGGAGCTCCTTACAGTTCTTGGCCTTTAGGAAACATATAATCCTATCTCCACATGGCTAGAAAATGGAATTATTACTATATTCCTTTGATCTTTTAGGTAGGGATTTATTTCGGGCAATGGAGGAAGTGAGGATGCTAGGTAGTGTTTTGGGTAGCATGAATGTAAATTTCCTAGATTTTATTTCAAAGGTTAATTGGCCCCATTATTTTGATGACTTCCACCCTATTTCACTCTGAAATTTCTTATATAAAATTATTTTTAAGATCATTGTGCTACAAATAAAACTAGTTCTCTCAGAGTATGTGTCAATTGAACAATTGGATTCTTGGAGGGAATACAAATTCACGAGGCTATTGATATATCTCAAGAGAGGATCCATTCAATAAATTTGATCACCTTCTAGCATCGGTTATTAATATTGATCTCTCAAATAATTTTGAAAAACTTTCTTAGATTTACCTCCATTTACTTTTAATTCATCTATGTTTCTCCATACCTCTAGTTTAGTGGATTATGGGGTGTGCCTCTTCAACCAAATTTTTAATGCTTATTAATGGTTCAACATCTTCATTTTTTAAGGCATATGGGGAGCTAATATATGGTTGTCCCTTGTCTCATTGCCTCTTCCTCTTGGTACCCAAGGGACTCAGTCACACAATTGAAGAAGCAAGAAGAAGTAGGTTATTTATAGGTATAAACATCCGGAGGAACCTAGCTTTGTCTCATTTATTTTTCTTAGATTATGTTTTATGTTTTTGTTTGAATATTACTGGTAGGGATGGGTCCACCCTCAAAAATATTTTGTAGCTCTTTGATATGGCCACAAGGTGGAATTGGATGTCTTGAAGTCTATATTGTACACTGTTAATGTGAGTGATGAACTCCTATATGATTTGAAGGCCCTTTTCCCATTTTGGCATTATTTTCTTATTGGAGGCTTTAAATACTTGAGGTTTAACTTAAAAAAAAATGGCTATTTCAATTCCAGTTGGTTATCGTTGATGGAAAAGGTGTGAAAAATAATAGCTCTTTGGTGCAATAAATGGTTTTGATGGGAGGCAAGATTCTTCAAGTCAATATGTATTGAAAAAAATTCCTATTTACAGATTCACTTTGGAATCCACCCCACAAGGGATCCTATTGAAAATTAAAAAAAAATGTTTCAATTCCTTAAGGCAGGGAAACTAATAGTACACATTTTCTCATTGGGTAAGTTGAAAAAAGTTGGCCTAGCCCAAGCCAATAGGTGGTTAGGGCTTATACGATTTAAATCCATCTGGGAAATTCTTTACCCACAAAATCACTATAGAATTTCTTCTCAAATGAAAACCTATGGAAGCAAATATTAATACAAAATTACATAGCATTGGACATTTTGATACATTGGATCAATAGAGAGCACACAATTATACTCAACACCTCAAATTAATGGAAGGCCCTGTCCTTGGATTTTCCTTTTCGAACCTTTACTAGCTTGAAAGGTAGGTGATATATTTGTTCTAAGAGTGTGTAAGGAGGAAATAATGATCAACAGTTAGAGAATTTTTATTCTAGGTACAATTGTTCTTCTACTTTAGGATTTGGGAAGAACCACCTTGAACCTCATAACCAAGCCCAAAGATACCTCTATATGGAAACAAGGTTGACTCTCAATTGAAGATATTGGCTTGGTAAGTGATAATGTCCTACTTTGGAACACTTTTATAACTCAAGTGATTAAGTATCATATTCATTTGAGTAATGAAATAGACTCTTTGATTTGATACTACAATGGGGAAGGGGGAAATTACATTACAAAACTGGTATATCGTGTAATTATCAATCAGATTGGGGGGAATTCAAGCGGCAGTGGAAAAAGCTATGTTAGATGGAAACTCCTTTGAAAAAAAAAATCCTTCTTATGTGGCTAAATCTTAATGGAAAAGTTCTTTCCTAGGGTAAATTAATTAAAATACGGAACGAAGGTCCACATATTTGTCTATTATGTCGAGCTAGTAATGAAACAGATGATAATCTCTTCCTCAAGTGTCAATATTCGATTCAGATGTGGGTCGATCTAGATAAAATTTATAGTATAAATTCCTTATGGTAGGGTACCTCTATGAATATTTTTCTACATAAATGGTGTAAATAATAATGGTTAAACAAGTGGATCTCTCGCCCCTTCTTAGAAATTTAGGTGACCTTTTAGAAAAATTATTGTCCACCCTTCCATTTTTTGTGTATATTTTGTCATTGTTGTGTTTCTTCGCCATTGAATCTTAGGTGAAAGTGCCAAGGGTCCCAAAGGAGGTTAATGTAGATCAGTCAAGAGCATGGGATTTTTTTGGTGGGGCATGTATAGGACATGATTTGGTGGTGGTTATGCATTTTACCTCTACCTCTTAAGTTCACATTTGTTTAAGTTTAAATCTAATTTTAGAAGAGGTACCAATAACTTGGGTGATCTCAACTGACTCTTTTTTCTTTTGAGGTTTGATTTAAAGTTGCAACTACCCTCTTTATAAGTAATGGGAGACTCCCTAGTATCAATAAACTAGTTGAAAGTCTCGTCATAGGTTGCAAAAATTTCACTTCTCTCCTTGGCTTGTGATTTTTAAAATGTAAACTTCTATTTTCCATCAAGGAAACTTTGAACATGTATATCGAGAACATATCGAAGCTAATGGTCTCTCTAAAGCAAGGATAAACTTGGAGTTATATTTTATTTTATATGAAATTTCCAATGGTTCTTTATTGTTTATAGGGCAAGCTACCTTAGATGAGATTTAAAATTTAATTTGGAAGACTATAATATTGGAAATGTTATTTATTTAGATATAGTCCAAAATAATTTTGTGGGATTGTAGTGGTATAACTAAAAATTTTGTTCTATAATTATTTTTCCAGTATATTCCATTTTTTTTTTTAATAAGGATATAGATGTAGTTATAAGAGGATGACATTTTGGAGGGAAATGTGAGAAGGGTTTCCACAAACTAGTTTTGATGGGGATAAATCTCCAACTGGTTGACTATTTGGAGGACTCTTTGTAATCATAGTCTCAGCTATCACCACACTTTGGTAGCTAGAAAATTTAATGTCCTAGATAAGATAACAAAGAGCCTTATACTATATAAACTTTGAAACTCATGGATCATTTCATTGTGGTGAAAACAAAATTCAAAGGTTGAAGAGTCCAAGTTAGGGTTTGTGGGCTTTAGGGTGAATGTTGGAGAATTGCAGGGTTGAGAGAACACTTCCAATTTTTATTTGTGAAGGAAAAAGAGGAGGTAAGTGATAAAATATCATGGATGGATCATTTCTTTAGCTGTGGGAGATGATCTGAACATTGAATAGATTGGGCCTTTGCTTAACAAGACCCTAGTGGGAAATTTTTTAGGGTGAAGGATCTTAATGATGTCTTAAATAATTGGTTGTAGGTGGAGTGGGTGCCTCTAGTGAGTTATGAGCCAATTTTTCATCTACTAGCAAAGGAATCAATAAGGTTTATCTTTAGGGAAAAACAGGATCGACTTAAGGTGTGGAAAGGTAATTGTTTTTTAGAAAAGGCCTACCTATATTTAAAACTTTTACACCCTTGCTTCAATGCCTAATATGAATTCATGAAGGTTACTTCAGTGTGGGTAAAATTGGTAAGATTCTCAATGAAACTATTATTATAATACTCCCTAAAATCCACTTGGGACACACTTGGTAACTTTATTCCTTCTGATGGCAATTATAAATATCATTTGGCTAGGTCAAATGCTAAAATTTTAGTGGACATAGATATGAGTGAAGTTATTTTAAATTCGCCAAATATAATGATAAGAAAAAAGACCCACACTCAATATTTTTATTATGTGAACTTTCCCTTTCCTTGTGTGCAGTGTCATAATTATCATCATGTTCTTAAGGACTATGATATGTACTTAAAAAAGAAACACCAATTATGGTGAGAAAGTGGTTAATTTTGCTAATGAGGTTTTGAGAATGAGTCTAAGAGGTTTACTCATCTATTAAAGGAATAGGGTTTGGAATAAGGTACAAGGGGATAATTTGGTGGAATTGTTGCAGTAGGGTGAGATGGATTGGGAGTACGAACAGGGTTTGGTGGTAGGAGATATATCTATTCCTTTGGTCTTGGATTGCTACACTCATGATGATGCTTCAATGTACCCTTTAGAGATGTTGGGATTGCTTGAACTTGTGGTCTCTTGATTATAGAAGATCGAACTCCTATGGCACCATAAATCACAAGCATCAAGTAAGTACCCTTTGTATTCAACTCATTCTCTAGTATTGATTTCCTCTGTTCCAGAGTGATTTGTGTCCCCTTTGTGATGACAGGATGGAGTTGAGTAATCTAAATCCCCTTGGACACTAAGACTCAAGTTTATGATCAAGTGATGAGGAAATATTTGTGGTTAACCTATATCAAGACTCAAAATCTATGATAGGGGGTTTAATCTTTCAAGAAAAGACTCCACATAATGTCACAACACCATAAGGATGAGGTTGGGGTACTAGGGGGAGGGATACTAATTCTTAAGGCCCAAAACATCCTCAAATGAATCTTTGATATTTGGGGGTCTAGGGTTGGATGATCCAAAGGAACTGAGAGGCCCTAGCGTGGGAAGTATGTGAAGGTTAAAGCTTGTCCAAGAATGAGAGACTAAGGAGTTCCATTAAGGAAAAAAAACGTTTAATTTTAGGGGCTCTTAGAGTGGAGAAAATGTTTCCTAGGGGATCCCCAAGAAGATCTTATCTTGTAATGTTAAAGGGTTAGGGGCCTAGGAAAAAATATTGGCCCTTGGGAGGATGGTTAAACTAAATAGTCTTGATGTTGTGTTTATTTAGGAGGTCATGGGAAAATGGGAAAGTGGGGCCTACAAATTGAACAATTTCTGACATCCTACAAGGATTACAAATCACTCAGAAGTTGAACAAACACCCCAGGTGATTAATCCCTGAGCCGAAACTATCTGTCTCCACCCATCTGTCGAGGGCTTCTGGGAAAAAACCATCTCCACCCCCAACCATTGGGGATTTTCCTAAGACCACATCCTGTAGGAAGTATTGTCATTGATGGAAAAGGAACAGATAAGGATCAACAAAGATATAAACGAACATCAAGGCAAAGAAGACAAAAGGGCAGTGAAACTACTACAAAAGGGAATGAAATTGTTTATTGAGCTAAATTGCTGTGATGCAAAGGCAAGTCTCTAAGTCAAAGGAAAGACTCCAAGGAAAATACAAAGAAGCATTAAGATGAATTGTTGTGATACATTAATGATATACTTTGTTATTTTATGTTGCCATTAAGTTGATCCATTCAATCTGTTACGAAACCAACTCCAAAAATAGAAGAAAAGAGAGTTCAACGCCTTATAAATAAGCCACTTCAAGGGGGAAACCTCCTTTACATTACATAAATGAAGAATTCTTGGATGATACAAATGACAGAACCTCCTTCTATATATAGGAGTCCATGGGATCACAATATAATCCTAGCCGACCTAACAATAATAATGTAAGGTCACAATAATAATAATATTGGGGTTATAGGGCTACAACAATAACAATAAGGGGGTTACACTAACAAAAATAAGGGACTATACTAGTAATATAGGGACCTAACATGCCCCTCTCCTTCAAAAAAGTGTTGTCTTCGACGCTTGAGTAGCTCCAGATGCTTCTTTATAAAATTCTCATCCTCCCATGTAGAATCTTCAGTGGGTAAGTTCTTCCACTTGATGAGATACTCGGAAATTGATCGATTTCGTAGCTGTCAAGTTCCTGTTTCCGTGACTGAATCAGGTTCCAATATAATTTTTCTCTCCTCATCAAGTTCTAGCAATATTGTCTGAACTAGAAGTTTGTCCCCTATAACCTTATTTAAGCATGAAACATGTAAATATGGATGCACTTGCGAAGAAGCAGGAGGCTTCAATTTGTATGCCATAGTACCAATCTTTTGCAACACCTTGTAAGGACCATAGTACTTTGGGGATAATTTATTATCCTTCTTAGCTTGATTGAGGGACATTTGTTTGTATGGTTGTAGCCGTAAAAATACCTAGTCTCCTACATCAAAACTTCTCTCGCTGCGATGTTGATCTTCCTGTTGTTTCGTTCGATTTTGTGCCAAATTTAGGTTATCCTTCAAGGGTTGGAAAAATTATTGTTGATGCTTTATGTGATCTTCCACTGCTTGAACCTTATAATTTTCTCTTAAAGAAGATGTGATGGACAGTGGGTGATATCCATAAAGTGCCATAAATGGGGTCATTTTTGCTGCAGTATGGAAGGAAGTGTTAAACCACCATTCAACGAGTGGTAACCACTTGACCCATTGTGTTTCATTATCAAATACAAACAATGAAGATATCCTTCCAAACATTTATTCACTATGTCAGTTTGACCATCGGATTGAGGATGATAAGATTAGATATGAACTAGTTGAGTACCCAAACAAGAAAATAATTCCGTCCAAAAATTTCCAGTAAAAATGGGATCTCTATCACTTACAATAACATTTGGGTTTCCATGTAGCTTTTGAATTGTTTCCATAAACGCAGTAGAAACTGTACTTGTTTTAAATGGATGAGATAATGCACAAAAGTGTGCATAATTGGTAAGTCTATCAACTACCACCATGATGACACTCTTTCCTTTGGACTTAGGTAAACTTGTCATAAAATCCATTGAAATATCCTCCCAACGCTGACTTGGAATGGATAAAGGTTATAGAAGACTAGGGGTCTTAATTGTCTCAACTTTATTTTTCTAGCAAACCAAACATTCCGCCACAAACTTTTGAATATAAGATTTAAGGCCATCCAAAAAAAAAACTTTTCGTCACCCAGTGGTATGTTTTTAAAAATCCCAAGCTCCTCCTAAAGGAGAAGTGTGCAATTCCAAAAGAATATTTTTTTTTAGTTGGCATAGCTAAGATTGGTGCTAGGCACATTGCCTCTTTAAGATATTCAAAGGCCTTAGTTGCTTCAAGAGTCCATGAAAATGCATCTTTCTTCAATAATGTTGTTAAAGGTGTTGCTATTCTCCCATAATTCTTAACAAACTTGTAGAAATTATATAACTGATATGTTATACATCCGAGATTCTCCTGATCACACACTATTTGACTTCATGCACAATACAGAATCTCTTCTAGCATTGATCATCACATGCGGAAATAAAATCAATTACATGCACACATTAAAACCATAAAAATTCACACATATGAACACAGTAATTTATGGGAAAGCTTAAAGTGGAAAACCCCGAACTATATGTATATTATATATGTCATAGAGATCATGTAACAATCATAATACAAAGCTCCTCACAAGCTCTCAGTACAATCTCCAATTGCTACACACTAATCAGGCCCTGATCTTGAAAATCCATGCACCGATCTTTGCCAGCCCTTAGCCTGCCTCTACTGCGCAATCACTGCTGAATAATGGCTCTGGATGAGTTCGAATCCATCCTATATTGACCATGCAACCCTCATTGGCATCTCCAATCACTGGTTGTTGCAAATCATGCAACAGTATAGTCACAACTGATAGTCAACTTTGCTCTTTCACGTACCTCTCCACTGGTCTCCATTGAATTGTCCATGCACTGTAGTTAACTGATGTACTCTTCAGTTAATTAATGAGTTAATAATTAGTGAATTTTTTAATAATTAATTCACACCACTCTCACTAGTGTATCAATTAGTTAGACTAGATACAACTAGCTCAACTATGTTTAACTCAGTTAAACTGAACACAACTCCACCAACTACCTCAATAACTCCACCAAACTCTGTCACATGAGTTCTAACTGAAGTCCTCCATGAAATAGCTCCAATTAACCCTTAGGAATAACGTAATTCCTTCTGTCAGCTCCTTTTCCACATCTGTGCACTTAACTGAAATGCTCCAACAGAATAAGATAATTTTTATAGTCCAAATATTATTAAGAGCTAATAATGTTATACATATCTATTTTTAGACTGGAAATCTAAAAATAGATTCTGCCCAATATGTCTAAAAATAGAAGTCCAACTATTTTTCCAACTTTATCAACCATCCACAAACAACATCCTGCAACTCATAGAATATGATCGACATGTCTAAAAATAGACATAGTCTAAAAATAGACTTTGCGACAAAAATCACCTGTGTGGGCCCCACCTAGTTTAGGTGATCACTTTCCAACTAGGATCAGGAATGATGTTTCAGGATTCCTCCTTCACTGTTTCTTGTTGCAATCTTCAACAAAACTTGCAATAATACCCTGTTAACCCGACAAATCCTCGCAACTGCTTTATGGTTGTGGGGACATTCCATTCCTTAATGGCTTTAATTTTGTTAGGGTCTACCTTAACACCCTTGTGAGATACAATATGACCCAGATATTCCACCTCTTGTACTCCAAAGAAACACTTGGATATTTTTGCATATAATTGTTTCTCCTGCAATAGTTTTAGCACCCTATCAACATGTTCAACATGATCCTTCCAAGACCTGTTGTAGATTAGTATATCATCAAAAAATGCTAGCACAAATTTTCTAAGGAAGGGTTTGAAAATGGAATTCATCAACCCTTGAAATGTAGAAGGTGCATTGGTAAGGCCAAAAGGCATGACCAAATATTCATAATGACCCTCATGCGTTCGAAATGTTGTTTTTGGAATATCTTCAGTCTTCATTCTAATTTGATGATATCCTGAACGAAGATCCAACTTGGTAAAATAAATTGCTCCATGTAATTCATCCAATAATTCATCAATCACAGTAATGGGAAATTTATCTTTAATGGTGAGCTTATTGAGCTCCCTATAATCCGGACACATTCGCCATGATCCATCCTTCTTGTGTACCAATACTACAGGAGCAGAGAAAGAACTTTGACTAGGTTGAATTATACCTGCCTCTAACATTTCTACAATCATACGTTCAATTTCGCTCTTTTTGACATAAGGATATCTATAAGGCCTGATGTTTGGAGGAACACTTCCTGGAATCAAATGAATAGCATGATCATGATCACGAATAGGTGGGAGTCCTTTGGGAGTTTCAAACCCCTTGGAATGATTGTCCAAGACTTGTTGGAGATCTGCAGAAATAGATGATTTTGATGTTGGAACTTCTAGTGAGCATAATTGTGCAATTACGCCTCGCTGTTCTTTCTTTAGAAGCTTTGTCATGACATTAGAGCTTATTATCCTTCCTGGCTCCCCTGCGATACCCCGTAATTCGACTTCCTTTCCTTCTGAAAAAAATTTCAAGAAAAGTTCTTGAAAATTAAAAGCTATCGTCCCCAAAGATTATAACCATTGTACTCCTAGTACAACATCAGCACCTCCCATAGGAATGGAAAGCATTGGACTAGTCAATACATATTCCCCCATGGTTAGCTTGATATTATGGCATTTTCCAGAGAAATTTATAGTTCATCCATTTGCAACCATCACTTGACATTCTGGTGCTGGGTATAGGAAACAATTTAATTCCTTGGCTACCTTACAATGAATAAAATTATGGGTGCTACCCGAATCAATCAACACTATTACCTTTTTCTTCTTGATTTGTCCTTCTATCTTGAGAGTTTGAGGAGTGGTAATTCCTGCCAGTGCATTACACGATATGGTCGGATTCATTTCTTCCTCTTCTAGGGCTGGTTCCCGGTGTATATCCTCTTCTTGTTCATTTTCTTCTTCCTCTTCACAATCTATGTAAAATAATTTCTTCTCAGCACACTTATGACCTTTAGTGTATTTTCTATCACAACCGTAGCAAAGCCCTTTTGCTCTTTTTTCTTCCAATTGTTGTGGTGTCAACCTTGTAGGTTGTGGAAATCTAGGCGTAGCAACACTTCCTTCTTTATAGAATTGAGTGGTAGGCTTCCTTGCCGCCATAATTTTACATTCAACTTTTCTTGCCAACCTGAATGCCTTCTCCAATGAATCAGGTTCCAAAACACGAACTTCATGTTGGATGTTATCCTTTAGAGTACCTATGAAGAGATAAATCATGTGTTCCTCTGGAATATCAGTTACCCTTATATTCAATTTTTGGAAGTCCTCAATGTGCTGCCCCACTAAACCCTTTTGTTTGAGATTTATCAATTGGCTAAAGAAGGTGTTGCTCTTTGTATCCTCATAATGTGCTATCATTTCCTCCATAAAAATTGACCAAGTGAAAAATTTTTTACGGGAGCAAAGCCATCGATACCATACAAATGTATTTTGTTCTAAATGTAAAGTTGCAATGCGTACCTTTTGTGTGTTTTGCACATTATGGAGATCAAAATATTGCTCCATTTGTAGTATCCATGTTACATGATCCTTTCCATCAAACTTTCTCATATCCATTTTTGGAATATGGTGGTTCTTCCCGCTAACATTAGAGTTTATGAAGTCAAGATTAACATTTATTTTGTTCTCATCATGAGTTTCCTTTCCTATATTTTCACCATTAGGAAACATTTCTTGTATCAACTTTGTCAAACCTTCCATGTCTGCTTTTAGATCATTCTTCATGTTTTCCATGTTGTCTTTCATTTTTTCATCGATCTTAGCTTCCATGTCATCCATCTTAGATTCCATGCCATCTATCTTAGATTCCACACCTTTCTTCAAACCATCCATCTTCGCTTCCACGTCTTTCTTCAAAACATCCATTTCATTTTTTGTTTCTTTTTGCGAGAGCGAAATTTGGTGCACTTGCTCTTGTAATTTTGATAGATCATGTTGCAATTCTTCATTTTCATGAGTCATAGTAGAGCCTTCTGAAGGATTAATAGGTGTTGAATTATTTTTAAGGGTATTTTTTTTAACCCAATACTGATATATATTCTACAATATGCCCTTGGAATCAATTCAAATTGATTCTTCAAACAAGACTTATGCAATTCGTAAAAAAAATACACACCTTTTTCTTGCTTTTGAGGAGCTCGATATTGAAATTGGATTATATTTGTGATTGCAGCTCTTCAATATCTGAAATTGGGCACTGAGGTAGCCTTATAAATTATCTTTCAAATGCCACAGGTCTGACTTGATTTGGATTCTCCAAGGCAAAGTTATGTCTATTCTCCCACAATGACCTAATTATGGACTGGTTCAATAGAGCAAACTTGTACGACTTGCCATGTGTCACTGTTCGTCTTTTAGCTATGAAATTGATAGAAAAGAAACTATAGTCTATGTACTTGCAACCACTTTTTACGGCACTCCAATCCGATGCTCAGAGAGAGAGTTATGAAGATTTTCCCATGATCACCTCTTTGAGTTGAAATTTAGGAGCCTGAAAAAGCACTACCTTCCACAGATCATATCTCCGAAAATATTTTGAACCAAGCTCTGAAATTTTTCAAAAAGTTTCCTCAGGATTTTAGCTTCACGCCTTAAAAATTTTAGATTCTTAACCTTCGTAGAAAAAAATTTATAGCGCAAATGCCAAGATGACCTGTTTAGATTAAATTGAGGAGCCTGCAAAAAGACCTAACTTCCACAGATCATATCTCCAAAAATATTGCAAACCAAGCTCTGAAATTTTTTGACGATGTTCCTCAGGATTTCAGCTTCGCACCCTAAAAATTTTAGATTCTGAAACTTCTTAGAAAACAAGTTATAGCGAAAATTCCATGATGACCTATTTGGAGCAGCAAAACCCTAGAATCCAAAGCTCTGATACCAAATGTTGTGAAACCAGCTCCAAAAATAGAAGAAAAGAGATATCAACGCCTTAGAAACAAGCCACTTCGAGGGGGCAACCTCCAATACATTACATGAATTAAAAATTCTTGGATGATACAAATTACAAAACCTCCTTTCTATATATAGGAGTCCATGGGGCCATAATGTAATCCTAGTGGGACCACAGTGTAATCCTAGCCGACCTAATAATAATAATTTAAGGGCACAATAATAACAATATGGGGGTTACAGGGGTACAATAATAACAATAAGGGGGTTACACTAACAACAATAAGGGACTATACTAGTAATATGGGGACCTAACAATTTCATCACATATGTGCACGAGTGTCTTCAGATATTTGTTTTCATTTTTCAATCTTTCTATTTCATTCAAGACAATGTCAGGTTTGGCTTGTTCTTCAACAATAGTTTCTTCATGGAAATCATGTCCACTCACACTAGCAAGTACCTTATTTGATTGAACCTTTTCCTTTTGAAAGAAGTTTTTCTCCTTCTTGTTTATCTTCTACTTCTTAACAATGCAGCCACTAATGTCTCCTTCATGCATGAGATCTAGTCTATTTCAAATTTATTTTGCAGAAGTTAAATCCATTAATGTGTCAAGATCCTATTTATGAAGATTATTATACATTACGCATTTTGCCTTGGCATTCCAGTGTTGTTCTTGCAAAGAGGGAGAGTCTTTGTAATAACCATCGCATACAATTTTCCATACACCAGGTCCATGAGCCATTAAATGTGTTTTAACCTTATCTCTCCATTCATGAAAGTTTGATGAATTCAACACAGGTACACTTTGATAGTCCATGACTCGACCAAACCAACCTTCAGGTTGTTAGACTTATACATAAGAAACCTGATATGATACCAATTAATGAACCCTTGACCAAACTGAGAGGGGGGGTGAATCAGTTTAGTCCATTCATGGACATTAATAATTATTTTATTAAACTCATTAACAAAACCATTACATAAGAAACTTAATAAATAATGATCAACAAACTGAAGATGTGAAGGGAAAGTAATAAGGAGACTAACACATCACATCAACACATAATAATAATGCACATGGACACCAGATATAAGTGGAAACCCATAAGGGAGAAAACCACAATTTTATTATTGTTGTGATGCAAAGGCAAGCTCCTACTCCTTATTGCATTTAATTTTCTATAGTCTCCAACCTACAAGAGGTTTCTACCTCAAATTTCTGCAAGCTACAACATGTAATGAAGCTCCAACTAAACATTTTATCAAGATACAACTTGAAATAAGACCACAATCCCCTCACACAACATGAAAATAATATGTTGATTTACCTGTTTATAAACTCTGCATATCTCCATCTTTACTTCTGTCTCTTATCCCTTCAAATCTGCTTCACATCAACTCCATATGTGCATAATATCTCAATCAGCTTTCTGACATTCTCCATCTCTCTAACATCCCTATGCACTCCAAAATGAAATCTTTTGTAGAGATAGTTTGATGGTTGTTTTTATTCCACATAGGAATAGGAAGAGAATAGGCTTGAATCTTTTCCTTCCATTCATTCGTTTCCACGGACTTCATATCTTGAATATTAGTCCACAAAATACATAAATAATCCAATATCAATTTCAGCCACATGTAATGATTGTGTTAGTTCCCTATATTACTAGTATAGTCTCTTATTATTCTTAGTGTAACCCCCTTATTGTTATCGTTGTACCCCTGTAACCCCAATATTGTTATTATTGTGCCCTTACATTATTATTGTTAGGTCGGCTAGGTTTATATTGTGACCCCATGGACTCCTATATATAGAAGGAGGTTTTGTCAATTGTATCATCCAAGAATTGTTCATTTATGTAATGTAAAGGAGGTTTCCCCCTTGAATTGTCTTATTTAAAAGGAATTGATCTCTATTTTCTTCTATTTCTGGAGTTGGTTTCATAACATTTGGTATCAGAGCTTTGGATTTTAGGGTTTCGCTGCTCCAAACAGGTCATCGTGGAATTTTCGCTATAAAAAAAATTTCTACGAAGGCTCAGAAGCTGAAATTTTTATCACACGAAGCCAAAATCCCGAGGAACATCCTATAAAAATTTCAGATCTTGGGCCGCAATATTTTCAGAGATATGATCTATGGAAGTTAGGGTTTTTTTCAGGCTCCCAAATTTAATCTCAAAGAGGTGACTGTGGGAAAATCATCATAACTCTCTCTCTGAGCATCAAATTAGAATTCTATAAAAAGTGACCGCAAGTACACGGATTGTAGTTTCCTTTATATCAATTTCAGAGCCTAAGGAGGAAACAATGACACGTGGTATGCCATACAAGTTCGCTCTACTGAACCAATCCATAATTAGGTCATTGTGGGAGATTGGGAATAAATTTTCCTTGAAGAATCCAAATCTTGTTAGACCTGTGGTATTCGAAAGAAGATTCAGAGGGATACTAAAGGGCTAAATTTCAAATATTTAAGATCCGAAATAATAGAGATAATTCAGTTTCAATATCGAGCTCCTCAAAAGATTAAAAAAGTGTGTATTTTTTTTCTTCGAATTGCATAAGTCTTGTGTGAAAAATCAGTTTGAATTGATTCCAAGGGCATATTGTAGAATAGATATCAGTATTGGGTTCTAAAATTCCCCCTAAAAATAATTCAACACCCATTAAGCCTTCAAAAGGCTCTACTATGACTCATGAAGACGAGGAATGGCAACATGACATATCAAAATTACAAGAGCAAGTGCACCAAATTTCGCTCTCGCAAAGAGCAACAAAAAATGAAAAGGAAATTTTGAAGAAAGGCGTGGAATCTAAGATGGATGGTTTGAATAAAGTCATGGAAGCTAAGATGGATGGCATGGAAGCTCAGATGGATGACATGGAAGCTAAGATCGATGAAAAAATGAAAGACAACATGGAAAACATGAAGAATGATCTAAAAGCAGACATAGAAAGTTTGACAAAGTTGATACAAGAAATGTTTCATAACAACAAAAATATAGTAGAGGAAACTAATGATGAGAACAAAATAAATTTTAATTGTGATTTCATAAACTCTAATGTTGGATGGAAGAACCACCATATTCCAAAGATGGATATGAGGAATTTTGATGGCAAGGATCCCATAACATGGATACTACAGATGGAGCAATATTTTCTTCTCAATAATGTGAAAAACACACAAAAGGTACACATTTCAACTTTACATTTAGAACAAAATACATTTGTATGGTATCGATGACTTTTCTCCTGTAAAAAAATTATCACTTGGTCAATTTTTACGGAGGAAATGATAGCACATTATGAGGATACAAAGAGAAACACCTTCTTTAGCCAATTGATAAATCTCAAACAAAAGGGTTCAATGGTGGAGCACATTGAGTACTTCCAATTATTGAATATAAGGGTAACTGATATTCCATAGGAACATAGGATTGTTGTCTTCATAGGGACTTTAAAGGATAATATCCAACATGAAGTTCGCGTTTGGGAACTGATTCATTGGAGAAGGCATTCAGGTTGGCAAGAAAAAATGAATGTAAAATTATGGCGACAAGGAAGCCTACCACTCACATATATAAAGATGGAAGTGTTGCTACTCCTAGACTTCCATAACTTACAAGGTTGACACCACAATAATTGGAAGAAAAAAGAGCAAAAGGGCTTTGCTATAGTTGTGATAGCAAATACACTAAAGCTCATAAGTGTGCTGAGAAAAATAATTTTACATAGATTGTGAAGAGGAGGAATAAAATGAACAAGAAACTTCAAAAGAAGAGGATATACACCAAGAACCAACCCTAGAAAAAGAAGAAATGATTTTGACCATATCGTGTAATGCATTGGTAGGAATTACCACTCCTCAAACTCTTAAGATAAAAGGACATATCACGAAGAAAAAGGTAATAGTGTTGATTGATTCGAGTAGTACCCATAATTTTATTCATTGTAAGATAGCCAAGGAATTGAATTGTTTCCTATACCTAGCACCAGAATGTCAAGTGATGGTTGCAAATGGAGGAATTATAAATTGATTTGTAAAATGCCATAATATCAAGCTAACCATGGAGGAATATGTATTGAATAGTCCAATTATTTCCATTCCAATGGGAGGTGTTGATGTTTTACTAGGAGTACACTGGTTACAATCTTTGTGGACGATAGCTTTTAATTTTCAAGAAATTTTCTTGTAATTTTTTTTGGAAAGGAAAGGAAATCGAATTACGGGGTATCGTGGGGAATCCGGGAAAGATAATAAGCTCTAATGTCATGACAAGGCTTCTGAAGAAAGAACAACGAGGCGTAATTGCACAATTATGCTCACTAGAATTTCCAACATCAAAATCATATATTTCTCCAAATCTCCAAAAATTCTTGGGAAATCATTCCAAGGTGTTTGAAACTCCCAAAGGACTCCCACCTATTTGTGATCATGATCATGTTATTCATTTGATTCTAGGAAGTCTTCCTCCAAACATCAGGCCTTACAAATATCCTTATGTCCAAAAGAGAGAAATTGAATGTATGATTGCAGAAATGTTAGAGGCTGGTATAATTCAACCTAGTCAAAGTTATTTCTCCTCTCTAGTAGTATTGGTGCACAAGAAAGATGGATCATGGCACATGTGTCCGGATTATGGGGAGCACAATAAGCTCACTATTAAAGATAAATTTCCCATTCATGTGATTGATGAATTATTGGATGAATTACATGGAGCAATTTATTTTACCAGGTTGGATCTTCATTCTGGATATCATCAAATTAGAATGAAGACTGAAGATATTCCGAAAACAACATTTCGAACTCATGAGGGTCATTATTAATTTTTGGTCATGCCTTTTGCCCTTACCAATGCACCTTCTACATTTCAAGGGTTGATGAATTCTATTTTCAAACCCTTCCTTAGAAAATTTGTGCTAGTATTTTTTATGACATACTAATCTACAACAGGTCTCGGAAGGATCATGTTCAACATGTTGACAGGGTGCACAAACTATTGGAGGAGAAACAATTATATGCAAAAACATCCAAATTTTTCTTTGGAGTACAAGAGCTGGAATATCTGGGTCATATTGTATCTCACGAGGGTGTTAAGGTAGACCCTAAACAAAATTAAAGCCATTAAGGAATGGAAAGTCCCCACAACCATAAAGCAGTTGCGAGGATTTCTTGGGTTAACAGGGTATTATGGCAAGTTTTTTAAGAATTATGGGAGAATAGCAACACCTTTAACAACATTATTGAAGAAAGATGCATTTTCATGGACTCTTGAAGCAACTAAGGCCTTTGAATATCTTAAAGAGGCAATGTGCCTAGCACCAATCTTAGCTATGCCAGACTTCACAAAAACCTTTATTGTGGAATGTGATGCCTCAGGAAATGGAATTGGTGTTGTTTTAATGCAAGAAGTAAGACCTATTTCTTTTAAAAGTCATCAAATCAAATGAAAGTGTTTATAGAAAGCTATTTATGAGAAGGAAATGTTGGCAATACTACATGCACTAAATAAATGGCGACATTACCTAATGGGAAGACACTTCAAGGTAAAAATTGGTCATGATAGTCTCAAACACTTTTTGGAACAAAAACTATCTTCAGAAGAGAAGCAAAAATATGTCACAAAGATGTTGGGTTATGACTTTGAAATCATCTACAAAAAAGGGAAGCTAAATGTTGTTGCAGTTGCACTCTCAAGAAAGGATGAAGAGGTGGAAGCATTTCTTTGTGCCATTTCTATTATCCAACCAGATTGGATAACCGAAGCAAGAGATGAATGGAAGAAGGACAAAGAAGTATGGGCACTCATTCAAAATTTGCAGCAAGATCCTAGTACATATGATACATTTAGTTGGAAAAATGATTCTTTATGGTACAAAGATCACTTATATCTTTGTAAGAATTCCCAAATAAAACAAAAGATTCTTTTGGAATTGCACACTTCTCCTTTAGAAGGACACTCAAGTTTTTTAAAAACTTACCACAGGGTGAAGAAAGAATTTTTTGGGATGGCCTTAAATCTGATATTCAAAAGTTTGTGGCAGAATGTTGGGTTTTCCAGCAGAATAAAGTTGAGACAATTAAGACCCCGAGACTTCTACAACCTTTATCCATTCAAAGTCAACGTTGGGAGGAGATTTAAATGGATTTTATCACAGGTTTACCTAAGTTTGAAGGAAAGAGTGTCATCATGGTGGTAGTTGATAGACTTACCAAGTATGCACACTTTTGTGCATTATCTCATCCATTTAAAGCAAGTACAGTTGCTACTACATTTATGGACAGAATTCAAAAGCTACATGGAAGCCCAAGGGTTATTGTGAGCGACAGAGATCCCATTTTTACCGGAAATTTTTGGACGGAGTTATTTTCTTGTTTGGGTACTCAATTAGCTCATAGCTCATCTTATCATCCTCAATCTGATGGTCAAACCGAGATAGTAAATAAATTTTTGGAAGGATATCTTCGTTGTTTTGTATCTGATAAACAAACACAATGGGTCAAGTGGTTACCTCTCGCCGAATGGTGGTATAACACTTCCTTCCATACTGCAGCAAAAATGACCCCATTTATGGCACTTTATGGATATCATCCACCATCCATCACATCATCTTTAAGGGAAAATTCGAAGGTTCAAGCAGTGGAAGATCACATCGAGCATCAGCAAGAAGTTCTCCAACTCTTAAAGGATAACCTGAATTTGGCACAAAATCGAATGAAACAACAGGCAGATCAACATCGTAGCGAGAGAAGTTTTGATGTAGGAGATTGGGTATTTTTACGGCTACAACCATACAAACAAATGTCCCTCAAGCAAGCAAAGATGGATAATAAATTATCGCCAAAGTACTATGGTCCTTACAAGGTGTTGCAAAAGATTGGTACTATGGCATACAAATTGGAGCTTCCTGCTTCTTCGCGAGTACATCCAGTTTTCCATGTTTCATGCTTAAAGAAGGTTATAGGTAAAAATCTTCCAGTTCAAATAGTATTGCCAGAACTTGATGGGGAAGGGAAAATCATATTGGAACCTGAAGCAGTCATGGAAAAAAGAACTCGACAACTACGGAATCGATCAATTTCAGAGTATCTCATCAAGTGGAAGAACTTACCCACCGAAGATTCTACATGGGAGGATGAGAATTTTATACAGAAGCACCCAGAGCTACTCAAGCGTTGAGGACAACAATTTTTTGAAGGAGAGGGGCATGTTAGGTCCCTATATTACTAGTAAAGTCCCTTATTGTTGTTAATGTAACCCCCTTATTGTTATTATTGTACCCCTGTAACCCCCATAATGTTATTATTGTGCCCTTAAATTATTATTGTTAGGTCGGCTAGGACTACATTGTGGCCCCACTAGGATTACATTATGGCCCCATGGAATCCTATATTTAGAAAGGAGGTTTTGTAATTTGTATCATCCAAGAATTGTTCATTCATGTAATGTATTGGAGGTTTCCCCCTCGAAGTGGCTTGTTTTTGAGGCATTGATATCTCTTTTCTTCTATTTTTGGAGCCGGTTTCACAACAGAAATAGAACATGAATAAAATAAAGAAATCATTAACCTAAGGACACAACTTGAAGAAGAAAGGAGAATAGAGGTGATGATGAATAATTGGCTAAAGGAGAAAGAGGTACAATGTGAGAGATTAGAGGCTGAGATTGTTTCAACTAAAAGAGAGCTAGTTGAAAAGAACAGATTATATATAAGGTTAGAAGAACAAAATATCTCCATGAAGAACTCAGAAAAATCATCTATTCAAGAGGACACCACAATTTTGAAAACACATGTAGAAGATGAGACAAGCGACGATGTGGTTAACAAGGAGACTAACAAAGGCAAGGAACATAATCAAGATGGAAAAAATGGATTGAAGAAAGTGAAATATGCTCCTAAATATGAGGATACGAAGCCTGCAAGAATTGAAAAGAGCAGCATCACATGCCTCCATTTCCATAAAATTGGCCATACATCAACACACTGTTGGAGAAATTGAACCAAATATTATCAACAAGAGATGCAACAGACAAAGAAGTTACCGCAAGTAAGCAATCGAAGGAGACCTCTATCTACTAGAAGATCATATGTCATCAGGTACATGAAT
The DNA here is from genome assembly GCA_034641835.2 of Pinus albicaulis. Classification (NCBI taxonomy): domain Eukaryota; kingdom Viridiplantae; phylum Streptophyta; class Pinopsida; order Pinales; family Pinaceae; genus Pinus; species Pinus albicaulis. The sequence goes on from CM076582.1 coordinate 347,843,171, forward strand.
TTCTTCTATGGATATTGTTTCTTCTGCTATGCATTTGGACATAAGGCTGTTGATTGCAAACATGTTGAAACAAAAGATAGAAAATGCAAACATTTTCTGGGCAACACAACGTGTTGTAAGCGTAATAATACAAACTACATAGCCAAAGACTAGAATTTGTCCTACACCCTAAAGAAATCTAGACGAAATATGGAAAATACTGCAAGTAGGCCAAACATTAAGTTAAAATAAAATGCAGATAAAAAAAGGAAATATATTAAAGTGTGGAAGAAGAAGAAAAAGGAGAAATCTGGTACTTAAATGACAAAATGAAGCATGCATGATTTCAGGGGGAGTTGTTGAAGAAATAAAATGATGATTCAGCTAATGTTCAGAGAAACACCATTTCATGGTAAGAGCAGACCCAAGAATGTTTTGAAAAGGATAATATGCATTGTGTCGATGACAATGGAGAAATGGAAATCATATAAATATCATTTGTTTTGAAAAAAAATAAAATGAGCTCCAATAGTTTTCTGTGGCACAACTTACCGTGGACGACATGAATGCTATGAAGAATATGGAAGACCTATGCATTTAAAGTTAGTTAAAAAAAAAAAAATGCTTGTGTTTTCTCTCTCAAATTTGGCAATTGAAGGAAAAACTTTTCTATAAGAAAGGAGAGAGATAATGGTGAGAAAGTGTGGGAGCTCTCTCATTTCTCTCCAGTGCTTGAGGAACTGATTGAAAACCTGGAAAAAGGGGATTTATCTAGGGATGAATATCCAGTTTTGAAGGATCCAAATTCATCTTTTTCAGGCAAGCTGGACAAACATCCCATCTTCAACAAACAACTCCTGACCAATTAATTCAAGGCGAACATCAAGGGAAACTTCTAGATGGGAAAGACTTCGTCAATCAGATGGTGGTTATTCAAGTGAATCTAGTTCGAGGCATGCTACAAGTGACCCCTATATTCTAGGGAAGCACATTTTTGTATTTATTATTGGAGGAGCTACTTGCTCGGAGTTGTGCACTGTACATAAGCTCACTAAAAAATTGAAACGAGAAGTTGTGTTGGGCTCGACAAGTATAGATGATCCTCACCAGCTCATTACTAAATTGAATTTTCTTGGTGATGTTGAGGATATTTCTTTGGATGACCTTCATATTTGATATGGAAACAATATATGAAGGGATTAGTAAGGAATACTACCAATGAAATATCACATAATATCATCATTTAAAAACACTCCAGTTGAAAAAAAGAAAGAAAGCTAAAGCTAAAATCTAAAGAACCCATGAAGATTTAGTCCCATCAATTTCAAATGAACACAGGGCTCAGGCATGTTGTGTAAAAATCAATGTTAGAATTGTGTATATATCATTTCGCCAACCTTTTATTATATCAGCTCGCTTCCGACCTCTGTGGTTGGGTTTTTTTGGAAGCTAAGAGACCCCATTCTATCCAAGTAGGCACGAGAGAAACATCCCTGAAAGCATTACTAGGGCTATGAAACTAAATATTTAGTTCCTTTTCTGATCCAGATGAGTTAGATCGAAGGAGGACCAACGTCACTTTTGCTTTATTTGCTCAGGGAAGATGGGAAAAGGCAAATTGAAGGGCAAGCCCACAGGGCAAAGGCACTTCTCCACTGTTGAATAAATACACGGGGAGATTCGAAGCTTAAGCGGAAGTTGTGCATAATGAGCACGTGTTTTGCTGTTCTGTTCCAGAGACCATCTCGCTATGCGAGACGATCATTATCGAACTGCGGAAAATGAAATTGCCTCACAGGAGCAACCTTCAAGCAACGAGAAATCTTCACGCCAAGTCAATTTAAATGCCCAACAATGAGAAAATAAACTAAATATATAGCAGAGTAAAGGAAATGAAACATACATTAGCTATAAATATACTAATTATGCCAGTAGACCTCAAATGCGCCAGCTATGACAGAGATTCCAATGGATAAATCGATATGAGAACGTTGTATATCAAGTTTAAGGAACATTAGGTTGTTGCAGTATGATAGATGTTGGGAGAATATTATGTGTTACCAATGATGATGGCGCATGATTGAAAAAAAGGATCTCTCTGCTGCAATATACCATACATGACAATGAACATGATGCCAGAAGGAATCCGAGGAGAAGTTGCGTCGAACGTTCAAATAAAAATTGAATTGGTGTCAGAACATCGCGTTAATTTCATGAAGAGTTCATGTATGGAACTTTGAATATTATGTGTTATGATGAAAGAGCGTTATGGTATTGGTGTGTTATGGTGCAGTTATGGTGACAACGTGATTGGTGCGTTATGGTGCATTATGGTGAACAATGTTATGGTATCTTTCAGGTCCTGCTATTTTTACCTCAGTCTGCTAGTATTCACTAAGGGAAATCACTCAGACATATGTTGGGCATATATGGGATATTGATATAAAATCTCCATCTGAAATCTGAGTTGAAAGATTTCTTGCAGTTATATTGTGGAAAGCAGAACTTTGATGTATCTACAAGTGAATAGCCTAGCAGGGTGAATATTTTAATGAGTATGGTATTTACAAAGGATCCCAGTTTACTGAAAGGAAAAAAAAAGTAGACACAAGGAGAATATAGACAGGGAAGATGAAGACATCAAACATTACATGAAAGGAAATGATTATAAACAAGACTGTCCACTTCTCGAGTCTCGACAACTAGAAGAAAAGAGAATGGACGAAGTAGATGAACTAGGTGTAGCAGATACAGATAGGAAGGTGTGTGTTGGAAGGGATATATCTGAAAATATATCAATGATGGGGGATCAATAGGGCTTATATTGAAAGCTATCAAATTCTAGGGAGCTAAAAAGTATGCAGGGGAAGTTGCTAGATCTCATGGAGGGAAGAATTGTACATGCTGGTGATTTTAGGAACATATATGTAAGTCTCAGAGATGATGTGAAGAAAATGGACACATGTGGGCTGCTGATAGATTCTCAGAATGAAAGGAGCATGCATGGTAATCTCTATGAAGCTCCGCAACAACAGAATGTGCATTTAAATCTTTCACATGTTTCTAATCGATCTAGCCTGAGTGGAAAGATGATTCATGCTGATAAGTGAAGAAGTGTATGTCAGAAGCTCTCAAATGGCGAGGAACAAATGAGCATACACAAAGAGATCTTTCCATCTGCTAATAAAAGGAGCGTGCATGGAAATCTCTAAAATTCTAAGGAAAAAATGAGAGATCCGTTAAGACAATCCGGTCTGAGGTTGATGCAAATGAAGATAAAAAATATGGGTGTTTTCTATTCGAAGTAGAAGATATCGTTGGCAGCCTTTCCAATATGGAAGATGGTTTAATACATTGTATTTTCAATATGTATTTCTAATACAGAAGTGTCCTCAGACACGTAATTTTATTGATAATGGAAAAGAAATTACATAAAAAATTGCAAGAGTTTATAAACGTAAACTTCCACTAATTTGCAATTAGGAAAACAACATATTTATAAGCTACATGTCCTAACTTAATTTATTTATGGACCACTTGATAAAAAAACAAGTGTCCATTTACAATAAATGATCTTCTATACAATCTACTAACTTTCTTCCTATTTTAGAGCCTAAGATACGACTCTATTCTAGAGTCCTATCTTTTCTAACAATATTCTATTTCTAAGAGTCTCTAATATTTATTAAATATGCTAATTTAATAAATATTTTCTCCTAAATTTACATTATGATATTTGGATCATATAACATTCCCCCCTATGATCCAAAGATACATTACAACATATACCAAGTTCATCCCTGAACTTGGTAAATTTTATTCTGCCAAGAGGTTTGGTGAAGGTATCGGAGGTCTGATCTTCTGAAGGACAATAAATTGGCTTGATACATCATTTGCAATGAGTGATATGATATGATGATACTTGGTTTCCAAATGCTTTGTCTTTGAATGAAAAACTGGATTCTTGGAAAGCTTTATTGCTGACTAGTTGTCGATGAATAATGAAGTAGCTTCTGCTAGAGGAATTCCCAAGTCCTATAAAACTCTACCCAACCAAAAAATCTCACATGTTGCTTCCCATGCTGATATGTACTCTGCTTCTGCTGAAGAAGTGGCCACTGTAGCTTGCTTCTTGCAACTCCGGGACACTATAGTTGACCCCATGTTCATTAAATAACCTGAGGTTGATGCCCTATCATCAATAATACCATCAAAGTTGGCATCTGAAAATCTGCCAAGTACAAAGTTTTTAGTCTTTTTGTAAAGAAGACCAAAATATTTTGTTCCTTGGATATAACGAAGAACCCTTTTGCCTGCATTCCAGTGGCTGTCTCGTGGTTCTTGCATAAAGTGATAAAGAATAATAACGACATAAGAAATATCTGGTCGAGTAGTTTTCAGATAAATCAGGCTGCCAACCAACTATCGATAAGTAGTGTTATCCACCATTTCCCCCCCTTCAAATTTTGAAAGTTTCAAGTTTTGTTCCATGGGGGTAAGAACAGGCTTGCAATCCTACATTCCAAATCGCTGAAGAATTTCTCCTGCATACTTAGTCTGAGAAATGAAGATATGGTGTGGATGTTGGAATACTTCAACTCCAAGATAGTAATGAAGTAGTCCCAAATATTTCATCTTAAAATTTCCATGTAACTCCTTTTTCACCTGTGCAATGTGATCATCATTGTTGCCAGTGATAATGAAATCATCTACATACATAACCAAAATCACCATATTTTTGCCTTGTTGGCGTACATACAAGGTATCATCAAATTCAATTTGTTGAAAGCCAAATTTTCCAAGGTATTCATCCATTTTGGCATACCAAGCTCGGGGAGCTTGTTTTAACCCATATAAAGCCGTTATCAGTTTGCATAATTTATGTTCCTTCCCTTCAATTTCAAAACCTGGTGGTTGTGTCATATACACTTCTTCCTGTAAATCTCCGTTGAGGAAAGCACTTTTGACATCCATCTGATGAACTTTCCATCCTTGCTGAGCTACTAAGGCAAGTGTGAGTCAGATGGTGTTTCATTTAGCTGTAGGAGAAAACGTTTCCTCATAATCTATCCCTTCCTGCTGCGCAAAAACCTTAGCAACAAGTATTTCTTTATACTTGTCGACATCGCCATTTTTCTTGTACTTGATTCGGCAAACCCATTTTTATCCGATGGGTTTAACATTCTGAGGACAATCAACAAGTTTCCAAGTGTTGTTGTCGAGAACTGCCTGATATTCATCAACCATAGCCTATTTCCATTCTTTATGTTTTACTGCCTCTCGATAAGTAGAAGGTTCAATAAAATCATTTTCTATCAAGGAAACATTTCCTTCAATTCTTTGTGATCCCCTTGTTCCTGTTTTATTTTGTTCATTAGGCCTTACATATTTCAAAAGTTGAACTACCCATTTTGGCAATTGATGTTCACTAGTTTGAGATTGTGAAAAATCACCATCATTGTAAAGAGGGTTGATGTAAATTGATGTTTGTTGATCAATTGCAGGTTCTGGGGGAGGAGAGTCATTGTCAGAAGCACTGTTGCTGCTAGGAGATTTGTATGAACTGCTAGAAGACCCAGATGTCATTGGTGAAGAAGACAGATTGGATGAATCATTTTTAGATGAAGGAAACTCAAGTTCATACCAATTTTGTGAATTTGGTTGACTTTGTAGATTTCCTTTTATTTTATCACCTCTTGTTTCTAACTTTTCAAGAATACTTTCTACTTCTTCAGCACTCTTACTCTCATTTTCATCAAAAATCACATCTCTACTTACAATAAATTTCCCATTCGATAAAATTCAGTACCCTTTCTTCTCATCAGAATACCCAATCATTGTGCACTTCAAGCTTCGTGAGTCAATCTTAGTTCGTTTTTCCTTCAGAACTAAGAAATAACATATTGATCCAAAAACTCTAAGATGTTTAACTTGAGATTTGAAGCCAAACCATGCTTCATAAGGTGTGATTTTGTCTAAATAAGCAGTGGGAGATCTGTTCCTTAAGTAGATAGCGGTATGAATTGCTTCGACCCAATATATAGGACTTAACTTTTTGAAAGTTAACATAGATCTCGCCATTCCTAGCAAGGTACAGTTCATTCTTTCTACTACTCCATTTTGCTGTGGAGTGTAGACATTGGTAAGATGTTGTTTTATGCCATTATCTATGCAATAAATTTAGAATTCATTTGAAGTAAATTCTCTGCCATTGTTGGTTCTAAGAGTGCCAATCTTCTCCTTTAATTCATTTTCAATAAGTTGATGAAATTTTTTGAAATTTTCAAATGCTTATGAGTTTTGTTTCAAAAAATAGACCCAAGTCATCTTGCTAAAATCATCAACAAAGAGTAAGAAATATCTGCATCCTCCTAGCGAATTTTGTAAGGGTCCACAAATATCACTGTGAAACAATTGAAAATGCCTGTTTTCTCGCCATGAACTTGTGGGAAAAGTCTCTTGATGTTGTTTCCCATAAATGCAAGCCTCACATTTTGCATTTTCCCTTTTGAAGGTTGGAAGTCCCTTAACCATTCCTTGTTTTTGTAACCGAGAGAGACTGTCAAAGTTGAGATGGCCATATCTAACATGCCACAATCTGATCGGTGAAATGTCTATACTTGTTGCTCCTGCAAAGTCATAATTTCTTGGAATAACTGTCCCTTTCATCCTTAATAGTTTTCCATCTTCATAACCTGTCATCACTGTTTTCATGTTCTGTTTAACTGAGTTAATTTTAACTAAGCCATCTTCCATAATCACCATGTGTCCTGCTTGTCGAATCGTGACTAAAGATAACAAATTTTGCTTAAATGTTGGGACATACCATAAATTTGAAATCATTCTTTCTCCAATGCCAAGTAAAATTTTTTTAACTACACCTTTGCCAGAAGGAGTATGTTTTGTTTTATCAGCTAGATAGATTGAATTTAGATGGCATTGTTGGAAGCTCCAAAAGAAGTCACGTCGAAAAGTCATGTGTTGAGTTGCTCCTTTATCCATAATCCATGCATCTTCATAATCACTTCTAAGAAAGGTTGAAACTTGTAAAGCTATTGAATCTATGTTGGCGAAGACATATTCTGAACCATCAGGATCATCTTCATCATTTTCAAACTGTGCAGAGTTTGGATGAAACTTGGGAATTTTATCAATAGAAGTTCTACAGTCTTCAGCATAATGTCCAACTTTGTTACATCTCCTGCAAACAATTTGATTGAAATATTTACCTCTGCCTTGATACTGTCCTCTGCCTCTACTTTGGCCTTTGTTTTGAGTTTGTCCTCTGCCTAGACTTTGTTATCTTCCTTGATTATATTCTCTGCTTTGATTGTTTCCTCTTCCTTGAAAATTGTTTCTGCCTGAATTGTAGCCTCTATTGAAATTGTTTCCTCTGCTTTGACTGCAACCATGACCTTGGGCTACTTGACTTTGATTGAAATTTCCTCTTCCTCGGTTTCTTGAACTATCAGTTGAGGAGTTACTTGTGCTAGCCTCTGTGAAGAAGACATCTTCCCCAATAAGTTTCTTCTTCCCAAATTTTTTGTCATGTTGGGCTAACATATTACTCAATTCATCAAAATTTATCTTCTCTAAATTTCTAGTGACTTGGAAAGTTTCCAAAAAATGTGTGTAAGATGATGGTAATCCAGCAATTAAAACTGTAGTTAGGAAACTTTCATCGACAACTTGAAAACCAACATTTATTATTTCTTGCTTGATGTTTTTAAGCCGTGAAATATATTTAAGAACATCACCACCTTCAGTTAATTTTTGTTGAAGCAATTTTAATTGAAGATCAACCTTCTTTGATTCAGGTTGTGTATCAAAGAGATCTTTGAATGTACGCAAAGCAGTCCATGCATCTAAGGCATTTTCAATATGAATGTACATTTCATTATTAATTGAAGCCTTTATAAGAGCTAATGCCTTGGCATTTTTTATTTCCCATTTTGCAAGTGAAGCTGCATCTATAGGTTTATTAGGCTTAATGTTGCCCTCACATATTTCATGCCAAAATTCATTATATATGAGAGTGCTTTCAATTAGACGTTTCCATGTATTATAATATTTCACCACTTCTAGCTTATTAGAATTAAAGAACAGATTAATTAACTTTGACATTGTAGTGTTGAAGTAATGCACCAAAGGAATCAAGCACAAGAAAAAATGAGCAACTCGTCACACGAAACACACCACGCAAAAAATGATCTATCGGGGCTTGACCTTGACCCTCGTGTAGTCGTTGAAAAAGGAGAAAAATGATTGAGCTTTGCACTTGGATCTAGTCAATTTCTCGTTGAGTGTTTACAATGAAATCCTTTCAAAATTTGACCACTTGACAATGCTCTTACAAATTTCCTTTAAAAAAAAAATCTACCCCCCCTCAAAGTAAAAAGGTACTTTGAGTTACAATATCACTCTTATCTCTCCATATAAAAAATTACAAATAGAATCTCCTTATTACTCCAAAAATTACAAATTCCTTATTACTCCAATAATAAAAAAATTATATAAAATTATATACCTTATCTCTCCATGTGACTTACAAAATTTAAAATCACTTTATAAAAGTGATTTATCAAAAAGTATTTGATTTTCCCATATTTTCCAATTTTCAAGTACAAACATTTTTTTTTTCCAATTTTTCAAATGGAGATATTTTACTTTCCCAATTTTCAAATAGAAACATTTTATTTTTCCATTTTTTCACACTTTCAAGTATGAAGTTAAATACTTTAAATCTGAAAAATTACTTTTGCAATTTAAACTCCACGCTATTATTCTACCTTTGATTTTGATGTAGATCAATTATACTTTGCAGCTATGTTCCAGGCAAGAGACTTTCAGGTTGCCCACACTATCCACGCTGGTGTTTCTTCTCAGCACTGCATCTGAGTGGTTCTCATCTGCCTTCAGCTCAACGCTGCCCAACAATTTCTTAGCACTGTCTCAACATTTTTCCTCTGCATTTAACAAGCTGTGAATTTTACCAGACGCTTCTACCCAAGCTGTGAAAGCATTTCGTCGGATCGTACCAATCGAGAAGTGTCCTTGTTCTGTCCACCAGGTTGAGGACGCTGAATCTGAGTTTTATGAAGACTTACAAAACAGTCAAATTCACAAGATCATTGCAAAACGTCTATGGGAATCAAAGCATGGGAATCCACATCTTTATTTGTCTGCAAATGTAATGCTGGATCTTGTGCTGACTTATAGAAAGGAACTTCAAGAAAAGCATGGACCAATTTTTAATCAATTGACATGAACTTCAAAAAAGATGCAACCCCTGCAGAGTTTGAAAGTCGGGTGAGCAGGCGGTCAGTGGATGAATCCACCACATTGACGGTCATAAAAAGGAACCGGCAGATAGAGTTGCTGTGAGGTTCGTAAAATCCACAAATGGCGTCTGTTGCAGCAATCTCTCGCAATCAACTCGCCTATGCTTTGAAACAATGGCTCCGCAGGTTTCGATCGGTGCTTACGGCTCATCCACAAGGCACATTTATTGTGGTTCTCTTCATAATCAGAAGCTAGTTTTGGCTCATGGCCAACATGGAATATGTGCAAGGTATGGTTTGCTGATCTCATCTAATGGTGTTCAACAAAAGATTGACACAAAGCATAGATGGGATAGAGAACGCTCAAGAAAAAAAAAGGCAGTGCAGTAGGATTTAGCATAGGATTAAAAAAAAACACAATGTTGTGAAGGATTGAATCTTACACCTTTGACTGAATCTTACACCAGGGACTCACTACAACAATTCTCAACAAAGATAATGAAGGTGACTGCATTGAAATCTCAATGTCTAGATGGTATCAAAGCTATGTTATTTATCACCGTCCAGATATTTATTATTCATGTCACAAGTATTATTATTATGGTTCATTGACACGTTCATTTTTCTCCATGATATCAACAATCATGTGATATGGATCAACAATATATTATTATGGGCCAATAATCTATTATTATAATGACAACATTTTAAAAATGACATTATTATTATTATATGGAGTGTTATTATATAAGAAACATCATTTGGCATTGTTATGATCTTTATTGACTTTCATGGCAGCGTTCCATGCCTATATGTGCCCCAAAATGCATTACAAATTAATGATTCAACAAGTTTTTTTTAGTATATTCAGATTAACCATTCAATGATATGATTCAAATGCAGAGAATCCAAAATTCGGACACTCTCAAGCAAATCGACAGGTTCATAAAAGTGATGATCTAGTTCAAAACAAGCCCTCTACAACTGACGAAAAACAATTTGGAATAAAAGATAATGATACTCCATCGTTATTTCCACGTGAAGATGAAATGAGGCCTCATGCACCATTGGGTAGCACTATTCTTGGTGTGAGTGGCAGTGTTGAACATGAATTCATTGAATGTCTGCGTGATGTTAATCATATATATATATATATATTCTTCTGTTAAAGTTGGAAATCGTGATCATGATGCAACTCAAGCACATATACATGTCTGATACCACAACTGCATAGGTATATGGGAAACCATGGAAAATTCCCAATGTCGTAGTTGATGTTGGAAGAATGTTTGGTGAAAATGCGGTGGTGATGGATTATCGTGAGCACATGGCCTCGATTAATGACATGGGAGTATCTTTTCACACTCTTCATGCAAGTGAAAGTTACACTGTATTAAGCCATTATCAGTGTGCTTTCGGAGTACCTGTCCATGCCCTCTGTGCTAACACCGGATACCCATATCGAGGAACTTAAAGATCAATCTGGATGATCAAGATCAAATATAAATATATCTTCTAACTGACAAATTCTTTATTAGATTTTTTTTTTTTTTTTTTTTTTTTTTTTTTGTATAGTTTATCAACATTTTGTAGCGTCCCATTTTGTATAGTGTTGAGATTCAACAAGATGATGAGCTTAGTGAAAAGAGTCACCTTCACTAAGTGGGTCCGCAGGCTATTTTTGGCGCAAGTCTATTTTTAGACTATGTCTATTTTTAGACATGGTGATCATATTTCAGAAGTTCCAGGATGTTATTTTTGGATGGTTGGTCAAGTTGAAAAAATAGATGAAATTTTATTTTTAGAATATTGGGCAAAGTCTATTTATAGATCGTCGATCTAAAAATAGAAGTATCAATTATTATTAGCTCTTAATAATAATCCGACAATAAGCAACAACTTATTCTCTTGGAGCACTTCAGTTCAGTGCACAGATGTGGCACAACAACTGACAGAAGGAATTACTCTATTCCTGAGGGTTTACTGGAGCTATTGCATGAAGGACTCAGTTAGAACTCAAGTGGTAGAGTGATGACACAATTGGAAGAAGTAGTTATGGAGTTGTATTCATTTTAACTCATTTAGACTCAGTTGAGCTAGTTGTATCTAGTCTAACTGATTGATACACTAGTGAGAGTGGAGTGAAATAATTAGTTAATTAATTCACAAATAATAACTCATTAATCAACTGAAGAATACATCAGTTAACTACAGTGCATGGCAGTTTTAGTGGAGACCAGTGGAGAGATAGGTGAAAGGGCAATATAGACTATCTGTTGTGACTATAGTGATGCATTGATTGCATCAAACACTCAGTGGAGATGCCAATGAGGATTGCGCAGTCAATCCAAGAGTAATTCAAATTCATTCAGAGTTATTCTTCAGCAGAGATTACGCAGTGGAGGCAGGCTAGTAGGTGGCAAAGATCGGTGCATGGATTTGCAAGATTAGGCCTGATTAGTGTATGAGGATTGTACTGTACTGAGAGCTTGTGATAAGCTTTGTATGCTTGTATGAGATTGTCATATGATCTCCATGTTACATAATATATAGTTGGGGTTTTCAGCTTCAGGCTTTCCTGGTTAAAAACTATGTTATGTGCAATTGATAATTTTTGTTTATGCTTCACATGTGTGTGCAATTAATTTTTCCGCAAAAGATTAACAAGTGGAATAGATTCAGTATCTTGCATAAAGTTAAATAGTGTGAGATCAGGTGGATCTTGGACATATGCATGCTTAGTGCATATAATTTCTACATGGTATCAGAGCATTGTTGATTGAATATTGAAATTGTGAAGTGAGTTTGTGCTGGTGGATAATTCGAATTTGCTACAGAAGTTTCTTGGTGCAGAAATTGAGTATACATTGAAATTTCTTTCAACGGGTTGAGATTGGAGTATGCCCTTGATGGGAGCTCGAATCACATAGCCTGGAAGGACAGGATGGAGGCGGTGCTGGAGGATAATGGGCTGAAGGAGTTCATCTATAGCGATGTTCCTAAGCCCGGATCTAGCGATGCTGCATTACTTGATGCATGGCAAAAGAAGACTGCAAAGACAAGGAGGATTCTGTTGGAAGGTGTGAAGGACCATATTGTGTCAAACCTTCACGGGAAATATACTCCATTCTTAATGTGGAAGGCTTTGACAGACTTGATCCAAAGCAGAAGTGACCAGAGGAAGTTGGCGCTTAAAGACAAGCTCAGAAAAATAAAAATGAAGGAAGGCGACAGTATTCCAAAATACCTCACGAAGTTTGTCCACTGCAAGGATGAGATGGGAAGTGTGGGGGTTACTATTGATGAAGAAGACTTGGTGAGCTTGGCTCTCCTTGGGCTTCCAAAGAGTTGGCATAGCTACGAAGACTCTGTCAATGGACGGGAGAAACTGCCAGGATGGGAGTGACTTTGGTCGGATCTTGTGCAGGAGGAGATAAGGCGGGGTACCAGGGATGGATCTTCATCGAAGAATGAAGATAAAGAGAATTGCACTTTGGCTGCCAAATCAAGGAAAGGGAAGGGGAATAAATATTCCTCAAAATCCAGTGCGTAAGGCAAGAAGCAGGACTTGTCCAAAGTGAAGTGTTTTCACTGTCACGAGCATGGACATTTCGCCACTAACTGTCCACAGAAGAAGAAGAATAAGAAGGTTGCTGGATCTACATCTAGAGAGGCCTTAGCCTCAAAATTTGAGCTAGATTTTTCTTTGATCGCATGCTTGGTTTCAAGTTGCATGGGATCGGTGTGGTATCTTGACAGTAGTGCGTCTTTCCATATGACGGGAGACAAAGAGTTGTTTAGTGACTTGGAGGAGAAGGACCTCCAGATGCATATAGAGATGGGCGATGATGGTTAGTACAATGCGACTGGCATTGGGACCATTACCTTTGAGAGGGAGTCCGGTAATCCATTCTTGTTGAAGAATATCATGCATGTTCCAGGTCTGAAGAAGAACTTGGTCTCAGTCGCAATGCTGTAGGACAAGGGTTATGATGTTGTTTTCAGTGAAGGAAAATCATTTCTTCGACATAAAACAACGGGTCAAACCAGGAAGATAGGGGTTCGAATTAAGAATCTCTACAACCTAGAGGTAGATGGCTGCGCTGCAATGGTGGGCAAAGCAGAAGAAGTGGTGAGCCGGGATGAGGGCGAGTTATGGCACAGGAGATTGGGCCATCTTCACCATGGCACTTTGAAGATTTTGCAGCAAATTTCTACTGGACTTCCCAAGGGTACTCTTGCACAGTCAGATCAGTGCAAAGGATGGACAATGGGTAAGTTTGTGAAGACCACCTTTCATGAGAAGGAGAACTGTGCTTCGGTGATCCTGGAGAGAATTCACACAGACGTGTGTGGACCATTCTCGGTTTCTTCAATAGCAAGACACAAGTATTATGTGATATTTGTTGATGATTATTCTCGTAGATGCTGGATCTTATTCATGCAGAAGAAGAGTGAAACATTCTCAAAGTTCTGTGAGTTCAAGGCATTGGTGGAGAAGGAGTCGGGGAAGCAGGTGAAAGCTATAAGGAGTGATAATGGTGGTGAATACATCTCGAGCGAATTCAAAGACTTCTGTAGCAAAGAAGGAATTTGAAGAGAACTCATAGCGCCTCATAACCCATAGTAGAATGGGGTCGCGAAGAGAAATAATAGAACGATCGTGGGTGCTGCACAAGTGATGCTGCATGACTAGGGCCTACCGATGCACTTGTGGGCGGAAGCATGCAACACTGCAGTTTATGTGAAAAACCGTTGTCCTCATAGAGTACTTGGCATGAGTACACCCGAGGAAGCTTTTACTAGTAAAAAGCCTGATATTTCTCATTTGAAGATTTTTGGCTCACCTGTTTACATTCATGTGACGAAGGATGCCAGGAAGAAGCTGGAGCCAATTGCAGATGTTGGGATATTTTTGGGGTACATAGAAACACCCCACAACTATCATGTGTATTTTCCAAATAGTCGGATGACTGTTATGCGACCGGATATAAAATTCAACGAGGTGAAAGCCATGAAGTTGTCGCTTGAGAGGGAGCTACACTTGCATGCAGAGGAGGAACTACTTGTTCCCAAATATGAGCCTCTAGATGTGGATCAACCACAGGAGGAGATTCATGGAGTGGAGGAGTCCACTCATGCAGAACCAAACATCAGACAAGGTATGAAGCGTACCACAGAAGCTAAGAGACTGAAGCTTGATGCGGCACAGAATGTTGGAGTCCCTACATCATAGCGTAGACAGAGACAGTCACCTGACAGATATAATGGATACATGGCTCTTATGAGCAAGTTTATTGTGACAAATCCATCTTCTTTTGAAGAAGCAGCGTAGGAGCCCACATGGGTAACATGGGTAGATGCCATGGTAGATGAGTATGACTCCATTGTCAGAAACAATGCTTGGGAGATTGTTCCAAGGCTGGTGGGAAAATCAGTTGTAGGATCAAGATGGATCTACAAAGTAAAGAAAGCTATTGAGGGGAGTGTCGAGAAGTATAAGGCAAGATTTTTTGCCCGGGTCTTCTCACAGATTGAGGGGATTGACTATGAAGAAACCTTTGCACCTGTCGCACGGTATTCTTCCATACGGACCATCCTTTCTCTCTCAGCGTAGATGGGTTTGCACATTCATCAGATGATGTGAAGACTGTGTTCTTTAATGGGATCATTGAGGAAGAGGTGTACATTGAGCATCCTGAAGGATTTGAGATCTTCAACAACGAGTCACATGTGTGCAGGCTCAAAAGAGCATTGTATGGGCTAAAACAAGCACCCCGTGCTTGGTACACTTGGATCGACAACTATTTCACTGGACTTGGCTTCACCAAGAGTAAGGCAGATGCAAACCTGTACTAGATTGTGGTTGAGGGTAAGATTTTAATCATTGTAATTTATGTTGATGATTTAATACTAACAGGTGATGAGTAGTTGATACACTCATGCAAGGTTGATCTTGCAAAGGAGTTTGAGATGAAGGATTTAGGCCTCCTTAATTATTTCCTTGGATTGGAAATATGGCAGCGGGAAGGTGAACTGTTTGTGTCTCAAGGCAAGTATGCCTGGGAGATACTGGAGAAGTTTCACATGCAAGGCTGCAAGCCTATCGACACTCCTCTTCTAGGAAATTGGAAGAAAGAGGATACTACATCGGCAGAGGTAGTGGATGCCACTGTTTATTGATAGTTGGCGGGTTCACTCATGTATTTAGTCAATACAAGATCGGACATATGCTATGCGGTGAACCAGCTTTCACAAGCAATGGTTAAGCCTACCAAGCTCTTTTGGAAGGGGGGCAAGCATGTCCTGAGATATCTCAGGGGCACATCTGAGTATGGTTTATGGTACAGACAGATGGATGAGGTGAAGTTCCATGGCTTCACGGATGCAGATTGGGTAGGAAGCCCAACAGACAGAAAGAGCACATCAGGAGGGATTTTCAGTATCAGATCTACGGTAGTTTCTTGGTACAACAGGAAAAAAATATCCATGGCACTCAGTTCAGTGGAAGCAGAATACATGGCAGCAAGTTTAGCTACATGTGAGGCTATCTAGATGAGGAATATTTTGGTTGGTTTGTTCGGTTCACATTTAGATCCCATGGTGATTCATTGTGATAATCAGAGTTGCATTAAACTATCGGTTAATCCTGTGTTTCATGATAGATCTAAACATATTGATATCCAGTATCATCATATCAGATATTGTGTGCAGCGGAAGATCATGTTGCTTCAGTACATTCCTACGAAGGATCAGGATGCATATATTATGATGAAGGCACTCACCAAAAGCAAATTCAAATACCATAGAGGCAGGATCGGGGTGAAGGATAATCCCTATCTTGTTGAGAGGGAGTGTTGAGATTCAACAAGATGATGAGCTTAATGAAAAGAGTCGCCTTCACTAAGTGGGCCCGCAGGCTATTTTTGGCGCAAGTCTATTTTTAGACATGATGATCATATTTCAGAAGTTGGAGGATGCTATTTGTGGATGGTTGGTCAAGTTGGAAAAATAGTTGAAATTCTATTTTTAAAATATTGGGCGAAGTCTATTTATAGATCGTCAATCTAAAAATAGATGCATGTCGATTATTATTAGCTTTTAATAATAATCAGACTCTAAACAACAACTTATTCTCTTAGAGCACTTCAGTTCAGTGCACAGATGTGGCACAACAGCTGATAGAAGGAATTACACTATTCCTGAGGGTTTACTGGAGCTATTGCATGAAGGACTCAGTTAGAACTCAAGTGTCAGAGTTATGACACAGTTGGAAGAAGTAGTTATGGATTTGTATTCAGTTTAACTCAATTAGACTCAGTTGAGCTAGTTGTATCTAGTCTAACTGATTGATACACTAGTGAGAGTGGAGTGAATTAATTAGTTAATTAATTCAAAAATAATAAATCATTAATCAACTGAAGAATACATCAGTTAACTACAGTGCATGTCAGTTTTAGTGGAGACCAGTGGAGAGATAGGTGAAAGGGAAAGATAGACTATTTGTTGTGTTTGATGCAATCAATGCAGTGTTTGATGCATTGATTGCATCAAACACTCAGTGGAGATGCCAATGAGGATTGGGCAGTCAATCCAAGAGTAATTTGAATTCATTCAGAGCTATTCTTCAGCAGAGATTGCGCAGTGGAGGCAGGCTAGCAGGTGGCAAATATTGGTGCATGGATTTGCAAGATTAGGCCTGATTAGTGTATGACGATTGTACTGTACTGAGAGCTTGTGATAAGCTTTGTATGCTTGTATGAGATTGTCATATGATCTCCATGTTAGATAATATATAGTTGGGGTTTTCAGCTTCAGGCTTTCCCGGTTAAAAACTGTGTTATGTGCGATTGATAATTTTTGTTTATGCTTCATATGTGTGTGCAATTAATTTTTTTGCAAAAGATTAACAAGTGGAATAGATTCAATATCTTGAATAAAGTTAAATAGTGTGAGATCAGGTGGATCTTGGACATATGCATGCTTAGTGCATATAATTTCTACATATAGTTTATTTCAAGCATATTGAACTTACTCGAATTCCCCTCTTAACTGATATCTGGCGGTGTATTTGAGGGTCCATCCTGAAGGTTATTTTCGTGGCATCATTTGAAGCTAAATTTATTGATACATTGATCTATTATTGGAGCATCATCGCTTATTATTTTAATTATTTTTCAAAGAGAGATCCGTGCCCTAATCAAAGGAAGTAACTTGGTATAACTTGTGTTTCTGATTGATTTGTAGTAGATTAACCTTGGCACATCTCTGTATTATTTTCTTAAGGACTGTCTAGCTTTTTTTCAGAAGGTGTGCTATTGTATTTTTGAAGCAGATTTTATGCTGCACAATTTTGAAACTTATCATTGGAAACATAGTTAGAAACAATTATAACAAAACAAAAGGGTGGTAAAGGTGAACCATTGTTGCAAAATACATATTGTTGTCATCAGATTTTAAGACATCTTCCATCAATAAACATCTTCAGAAGATGTGTATTGCAGATGAAGACCATAAATTCTAGCAATTATCATCATGGATATTCTTGCTGATAACTACAAGCTTGCACATGATCTTGTGCTTTCTTATGCACTCTTGCAAGGTTAACAAAGTTTGAAGTGTATTTGGAACAAAGTTTATATATCACATGGATCATCTTCATTCTTATTGTATAATTTTTTCTATGGAGCATTTTTATTATCATCTTCAGCATTATGCAAGTGCAAGGCACTTGGATGGTATTAGTTTATTGTGTATATACATGAAATTGAAATGATTTACAAAGTGTTCTCCCAATAATACTTATCTACCATATGGAGCATCGGTCATTTTTGAAGCGGTAGTCATCTTCAAGCAACACTCACTCAAACTGGAGTAGCCCCAACAAGCCATATGGAGTGGCATTCATTGAATAAGATAATGAAAAAATGAAAAATCTTTATACAAAACTTAGAGAGTAGTAATTCTCATTTTACACTGAAAAATTTGTAACCCCCTTGCCATTGATGTCAAAGGGGGAGGTAATGTAATCAGAGGAAGGAAGACATTTCTCATAATGAAAGGGGGAGGATGTGTTTCCATCAACGCCAAAGGGGTAGAATTTTGGGAATATTGTCATTGATGGAAAAGGAGCAGCTAAGGATCAACAAAGATATAAACGAACATAAAGTCAAAGAAGAAAAAAGGGCAGTGAAACTGATACAATAGTGCAGTGAAATTGTTTATTGAGCTAAATTGTTGTGATACAAAGGCAAGTCTCTAAGGAAAAGGCAGGACTCCAAGGCAAAGAAAAATATGCATTAAGCTGAATTGTTGTGATACATTAATGATATACTTTGTTATTTGATGTTGGCATTAAGTTGATCCGTTCAATCATTACATGTGGCTAAAATTGATATTGGATTATTTATGTATTTTGTGGACTAATATTCAAGAGATGAAGTGTGTGGAAACGAATGAATAGAAGGCAAAGAGTAAAGCCTATTCTCTTCCTATTCCTATGTAGAATACAAACAACCATAAAAATATCTCTACAAAAGATGTCATTTTGGAGTGCATAGGCACATTAGAGAGCTGGAGAATGTGAGAGATCTAATTGAGATACTATGCACATATGGAGTTGATGTGAAACAGATTTGAAGGGAGAAGAGGCATAAGTAAAGATGGATATATGCAAAGTCTATAAACAGGTAAATCAACATATTGTTTTCATGTTGCGTTCGGGGATTGTGGTCTCCTTTCAAGTTGTATCTTGATAAAATGTTCAGTTGGAGCTAGTTGAGGTAGACGCCTCCTGTGGGTAGTAACATGCAGAAAAAACATGGGATTTAGAGCTTCCTGCATGTTGTAGCTTGCAAAAATTTGAGGTAGCAGCCTCCCATAGGTTGGAACCTACAGAAAATCAGATGCAATAAGGAGTAGGAGCTTTCATTTGCATCACGACAATAATAAAATCATGGTTTTCTCCCTTATGGGTTTCCACTTATATCTGGTGTCCATGTCCATTAATATTATGTGTTGATGTGATGTGCTAGTCTTCTTATTACTTGTTGTTCACATATTCAGTTTGCTGATCATTATTTATTAAGTTGCTCATGTAATGTTTTTGTTAATGAGTTTAATAAAATAATTATTAATGTCCATGAATGGACTAAACTGATTCACCCCCACCTCTTGATTTATTCAAGGGCTCATCATATCCCTCGGTTCTAAAACCTTCTGGAAATCCAAAGATCAATTAATATAAATCCCATCACACCATGGTTATCTAGGAAATGGAAAGGCAAGTCTAAAACCATTTCCAAACCCGGTAAAACCCATGCCAATGACAACAAATGAACCAAATAAATGGATGCATGAACCATGCATTCACACCTCAGCTAGGAAATCATACATGCAGCTTGTTACCTTCAAAATCCTCCTATCAAAGTTTTTGATCCAACCTTCTCCTTACTTTCCTTCGATTTCCTTCTCTTTCCTTTGCTTGCTTTCTCTTATTAAATCTCTTTCTCTCTCTCTAACACTATCCTCAAACCAAAAATGACAAAAATCTATAACTAAAAAAATTTGTGAACTGGTTCTCTGATGCCTTTTTATTATTGATGTCTCCTTTCTCTTCACTTTCCTTCATTTTTCATCTAATTTCCTTAGTATGCAAATTTCTGTCTCTTCATCTTCCTTTTATCCTATTTTCATTTATTTCATATAATTAAATTCCAATTAATGCCTCTTTGCCTTTTCTAATTCCTTTGCTAATTTTCCATAGTTATAAATAAAGAAAAAGTGATGCTCACTATAGTTCTTGCCCTACATTCAACTTGGAATATGTGTCCCATGACCTTGGTCTTATTTTTCCTTTATTATCCTTTATTACATGAAATTTAACCTAGGGCTATTACACTTATAGAAGAGCCATCTAAATCCAAGGACCCAAAATTCCAACCCACCAAAAGTTTTCCCAAATCTCTATGCAACATTTCCCATTTTCCCATGGCCTCCTAAATAAACAAAACATCAAGACAATGCGATGGAGGTCGACGACAATACTAGGGTTTACAGGTATGGCCACTCGATTCGCGCGACAATGGATTATCAAGGTGCTGTATTAGATGAATAATATTCACCTAAAATTACGGTTATTGGACATGTTCCTGTACTGGAATGGGGTACGTTTTGGCACCGAGGTAACACTTCACTCGATGTGGCTGCCCCAATCCCCCCACCACCCATATTTTCCACAAGCCTTGCTATGATGTGGCTAGCCCAAAACCTTGACGAAATATTCGACCGAGTCTCTCCAGCACATGGGTTCCTTCTCACGGTGGGCATGTTGTGAATTAGTCATAGGGCCACAAAATAGAAAAGAACAACACATAATTGATGACGATGGTAGCTAGGAGGGGTTGGGGCCATCTACTTCCTCGGGGTATTATGTGTAAACTGGTGCATTGGGGAGGTAGACCTCACGACACACAACACTTTTTGCCTTATCGAGGAGCCCTAACTTTTGCCAGTGATCCCTGTCAATCAACGGAACAGGGCACCGACTGAACTCTATCAAAGCAACTAGAACAGAAGTCCAAAGAAGTCCACAAAAATGACATAGATAATGAGCATCAGGTAAGATCTGTTCATTTTCAAATATTCATTAAACCCCCCGAGGGAAATAGTATTTTACTATGGGTTCAGGACATAGACAAGATATCATACCTGAAGCACACTATCAGGTTATCTTTAGGATACTCGAGTCACTTGCAATCATTAATCCATGGTGGGAAATAATTACAAGACCCCTGATCCATCAAGGATTATCTCTTAGCCTTGGGTCTACCATATATCTCAACCTAAGACTGAGAGGAGGCACTGTAGATCAAAACAAAACCCATGGACCCACTAGGGGAGCCAACACTTCCAAATTCGAAATCCCAATACCCCCAAACCATAAACAGTGTGCCCGAAATGAACATAGATATTACATAGATAGACGAGAATCATTCTATATTTGAATCCAAAGCTATAATTTGTAGATTTAATTTCTTTTGGCACAAGCCAATGGATCTCTTTCATTGGATTTTTACCAACTAGACCATGGACTGCGAAATCAGTATCTGCTCCAAAGGATTTTTTATAGTCAAGTTTCCATCTTCGAAAGCCAGAGAAAACATACTTAGGACTGGACTGTGGTTCAAGGGATCCACCAGACTCTTCATCACACCATGGTTTCTAGATTTTGACGCAAACACTATGGAGGTTACCAGAATGTTGGTATGGGTCTGGCTGTACAACCTTCTGCTTCACATCGGGAGATACATAAAAACAAACACCCAACACTTGGAGGAGCGCATATAATTCTTCGCACGAATATGTGTGGAAGTGGACCTTAGCAAACGGCTACCAGAGAGCATACAAGTGGTTCATAAACAACAAAAATGGATGCAACACCTTGAATATGAAAACACCGCATTCAGATGCAGAATATGAAGAAACACCTTACATTTACAAAACACATGCCCAAATGCAAAAAGAGATAACATAAAAAAGAAGAAGACAAGGAAAGAAACCAAAGGATGGCGATTTCCTTAAGGTGGACCAAAGTAGGATACAAAAGAAGAAGAGGATGGCCCCATCCAAAATGAGAGTAAACAGACATCAACAGATCCAGGAGTACAAGAACATCAAATGCAAGATCCCTTTGACCTTACTTCCATGGTGTTATAACTCTGCCAGATTCCTAAAGCTGAAGAAGGAATCCCAACATAGGTAACCACATACCAACCTTTTAACTTGAAATATTGGATTGATTCGTTAAGATTTCTTTTAATGTTGTCATACTCAGCAAGAAACTGTAAGTGATTTTTCTTTACCTCCCTCCAGGCTATAAACAAATCAATGAGCTGGTCTGGAGTGGCAATGGAATTAGCAGTGAGAGACCTAAGCCAAACTTTAACATCTCCATAGAAACTCTGAGCTATAATCCTCATTTTTTCATTATCAACATTGACTTCCTCCAAATATATGAAGCTAGTGACCTTAACAATATTTTTTTTTACAGATATGGTAGAGTCTTCATCAAACAAGGGGAGTCTTTGGCCATAACCCTGAGGTAAGTCATTCAATTAGGCTGGTAAGATAAGAGGGGAAAATCTTGCCATGATTCCTACTGAATGGAGTACTAGATTGACAACAGGAGGGATTGGTTGAATAGGTAAAGGAACATAAGTTGTAGGTACTGAATTAGTAAGTATGAATGATGAGGTCGAAGGTGCAGATGAATAAACTACAATTGATTGTGTTTGAGTTTGAGTTGAAATATAATTTTCCTCTTGGTGGTAGAATTGGATCAAATATTTGATATTAAGGTCAGATTCAAGCTTAATCTCTTCGTAAAACCAATCTTTCAGAGAAATAAGGTCTAATTCAGACAATGATTTGACCTCAAATAGTCTTAAAGGATCGAATATTATGTTAGATAAAGAGGTTTCAAACTTGGATTTAAACATTGACAATTCAAACTTCAGATCATACTGTATATCTTCAAGAAAAAGTAACTTAGCATGTAGATAAAATTATCTTACCAATGGAACTGGTCATGATTGAATGTCTGTACTTTGATATCTATGCCTTCGAAAGATATTCTCTAGATCATCCACCAGATCAACTGGATCAGGGTCGAGATTAGCTCTGGTATATCTTCTAGAAACTAGCTCTACAATCTTAGCACTGCAATTATCGAATCAACCTTTTCTGAAATTTAACCCTATCATCCAAAGGATCAAATTCCAAAGTTATTTTTTGTACACCCAGGGAGGATAAATCTTTCGTTCCCCGGCAACGACACCAGTATGTTATCACTCCGCCAGATTCCTAAGGCTGAAGAAGGAATCCCAACATAGGTAACCACAAACCAACCTTTTAACTTGGTATCTAGCCCTAACAAGTTGGAGAGGGTTCTCTCCACAAAAATCACAGCCAAGAGGGTTGAATGAAAAGGGTTTTAGGCTAGGTATGAAATGCAGAAGGGTTTGTTTTGATTTGATTGCGGTTGGGGTGCTAGATGAGGATTGGGTCAAGGAGACTACGTTAGGGAAAATGAGATGGAATTGCAGTCCATTCGATGGGCCAAGGTAGGTAGAAGGCTTAACATTTAAAGGTGATTTTGTGAGATGGTTTAAGACTCATGAGGAGCTAGGAAGAGCATAGGAGATGTATTCTTCCTAAACTGAAGAAAATGGACAAATTATGAAAAATTTCCCAAAACAGAGCATGAAAAACATGTATTCTTCCTATCAACTTGAAATTTATCATATAATAGACATGAAATGGTTTATAAGCTTACAAAAAATTCATAAAAATTATCATAGAGAAAAAAAAATGCCAAATATTGATACCACTTGAATCCCAAGGAAATAGGTGCAATTCTTCATTATTTTCAAGCCAAACTAATTACATTTGATCAATACACTAGCATCCAAATTGATTCCAACCCTTGATAAGAGTGAAGAAAGGGAAGATATAGACATCAAAACTACATTCTCTCATCCTCAGGGGTCGAAATCCTAAGTTGGGGATGAGATCCACAAAATTTTGAACTGAAAGCTAGAGTGTAGGGAGCTCTAAGCGACTCCTCCCTAAATACATTGAAACGGATTCATTTGACTTTAATGAGTACATTTAAATCATGAATCTACCCCTAGGTAACTTATACATATCATATTTACATTTACCATGCTCAATTACATAAGTGAAATCATGATTTTCAAGAAAAAACTCAAATTGCAGTGAAATTTGAAAAATATCAGCAAACTGTCAAACGTGCCCTCTCTTTGGTAAACACACCCTCCATCTTGCAAGGTGTTTTTGACTAGGTTTCAGATGTCCAAATTGGATACAAGTTAGCTTGTTGGAAAGCCCTTTAAGTCTAGTTTCTGAATATGTCTTTAGTTTTGAAAATGAAGCTCATTTTCCATGCCAAAACTTAATCCTCCTAAGACTACTCAGCGCACAGTGCCAGGGCCAAAAATGAGGCAAAAACATGATTTTTTGGTGGTATTTTGCATTTTTCACCTGCTAGTTTTGCACATCAAGGCTTGAAAAGTGGTTTTATGAAATGTGTTGACCATTTTTCATCCAATGGTGCTGATATTTTCCTCAAAATATGGCTCAAAAAAGAGCGCAGCGCGCGTTTGAAACTTGTCTCTGGGACCTGACTCTTTAAAAAATCAATAAAATCATATAATTTTCAAAATGACCCAAAATATTCAAAAATGTTAAAATGATTGTTGATGATGTGGCTAGGCTTGGAGTGAAGCCTCTGCAAGGATATCCAATTTCCTTTTCTCTTCTTTCATGATCAAAGCCTCAATTTTTGCATTGGGTCTTTTGAGCTTAGCCATTGCAATTTTCTCCTTTTGGGCATAATGTTTGACCTTCCTCCTCAATATGTCATTACCTTTGTTTGATTTCTCCAAAAGCTTCTCCAAGTGTTGGTTGGCTCTATCAAGCCATGGTTCTTGGTTTTCATTGATTAATATTGCAAGTTGTTCATTCAAGGCTAATTGATCAGCAAGCTCAACCTCCTTTTTCCTTTCCAATGCTAGATCTCTTTTTAGCCCTCTAGTATTAGGCCTTCTCCTTGGTGCTTTTTCTTCTTTTTCTTCAAGCAACCCATACTTTTCAAGTGTCTCATCTAAAATAACCTTGGCTTTGTCTGCCTCCCTTTGATATGTGATGAATTTCACCTCATCAATGACATGCTTTGTCTTCAACTTCTGGTTCTCCTGCGCAAGGAAGTTTGTGACAAATTTGGACTTGTGAAGATTAGTTTGGAGCTCTCTAATCTTGGAATCCTTCCCTTTTATGACTATAATAGTGATATTATCATCATCATCCTCATCTAGGTTAACTAGGCCAAAATCCTGTTCTGTTTCATAGAGCTCATCCTCATCATGAATGGATGCCTCATGTAAATCCTCCTATATCATATTTTCTTTCCCCTTCTGTACCTGATTTGTCGGTGAAGAAGGCAGGGACCCTTCCACAATTTGTGCAGAAAAAACCTGCCTATGACCCCTCTGGTATGTTTTTTCCAATGGCTCTATCTCAGCCACATTACCTGCTTGGGCTCATTGATCTCAACTCTTCTAGGTGATCCAGTCTCAATGTGGGATGGAGATGATGGTGGTGAAATAGATGAAGAATAATGATCTGATGATGTTGACTGTACTGTGGGCTGAGATGGAGGAATGGAAGTGGAAGGATGAGACGATGGAGGCACATTTTGGGCATGCTGAATAGGTGGAACAATGAATATATCATCAGCTATGAATGAACTCCATGGAATGTTCAATTGCTTGAGGTGATGAAGGACTATGATTTTGATGAGGACGTGGTGAAAAAGACATTTCATTTGGTGTTCATACTCTCTCTTCTAGACAATAAATGCCATCTTATCAATGCTCTGGAAGAGGTAAAAGGGTATGTTGAGCATCTTTACACTGTGGAAGTGCATAAGTAGCCGGATGTGATAGGCATACAATCTAGAAAATCTACCTTCACATGAAAAGTATTTCATGATGATATTCATCATGGGAGAATATATCTCCAGGAGGTAAGAAAAAGGAAAAATCCTCTTTCTCTCATTCTTGTACCTAGGTTTGATGAAAGGGTCATAGTTTTTCTCCTCCAAGTCTTTCTGTTTGAACCATTTCTCCCCAACATTTGGGATCCTGGTGGCAGCTGAGATGATGGCAGTTGACACAATAAAAGTGACACCAACAAGAGTAACCTGGTTATCATGGAGTTTAGAGATAAAAAGTTTGGTCAACATGGCATGGTGTTGGACCTTCTTAATTTTCTCACAAAACTCAAAACACCCAACATGTTTGAAACATGTCATAGCCATAGGAGATGCCAATAGTTCCTTGGTATTTGTTGTCTCTAATCCGAGTATTATTTCCCCTTTGTGTGGCCTCCTCCCCTATTTTTCTTCTCCCTCATTGTATTATTTGTTTCCTTGTTCTGCCATGATGTCTTAAAGTCAAAACCCTAGGGAGGTGTGATGAGATGGAATGTGATTTTAGGAATAGGGAATGGGATAGGGTAATTGAGGGAAATGGGGGTAGGGATTTATGATTTAAGGGATGTGACAGGGAGTAGGGATGTAGAGGGGTTTTGGGATAGGGATCAATTACAAGTATAGGGAATTGGGAGCCTAGGAAAATAGTGTACCTAGGGCTTAGGGTTTTAAGGAAATGAAGGCTTAGGGAAAGGGAATGTTAATGCAGGGATTTGGGAAAGGGTATACTGTAATGTGGGGAGGTTTATGAAGGTTTAGGGAGTGAAAATGAACTGTAATTAGGTTTTGAGGAAAACTAGGGTTTTGAATTTGAAGAAGACACCAAATTTCCTTTAAAAAAACTTCACACATCCAAAATGATTTGATGAGAGGAGGAATGAAGCAATTTAAATTACTTGCTTGTTTTGAGGGGTGAAGAACTGGTGCTGAGAGATTGAAGGTGAGTTTGTGAAGTTTAGAGGCCTTTTTGAGAGTTGCTGATAAGATTGACAGGCGCGCATCGCCTTTGGCAGGCACACAATGCACAATTCAAGCACGCAATGCCTTTTGCAGGCATGCAGCACAACACATAGGCGCGCAACGCCTTTAGAAAACATGCCCTCGATTAAGCAAACACACAATGCCTCCCCCAATTTTCCAATTTGGCCTTCAAAACTTGAAAACCTTGTTTTGTTGAGTTTGCTCAATGGTAGTAAGAGACAAATGAGGTCTCCCTTGATGTCATGGGGGATTTTATACTTGTGTGAAATTTTATCTTTGATTAAAAACCCACTTTCTAATGTTTCATTTTCACCTTTGAAAACTTTTGAAAATACCCTTTACACTTTGACTTTGTCTTTTGTAGGTTGATGATGCTAGAGTTTGGCACTTTTTGATTGCTTTTTCTTGGTGTTCAATTTGGCACATGGAGTTGAATTGGAAACTTGGGAATAGTACTTATTACATATAGTTAACATAAAATTTCATAAAAAATAATAATAAATTACATCTCTACTTTTGAATAAAATTACATTGCAGAATGAATCATAACTTGAAAGAATAATTAGAACTTTCGAAATATTCCTTGGAGATCATCTTTCATGTTGGAAAATCCTTTTCAGATGATGAAGGAATATTATTCAAACACTCTCATTATTTTTTCTGACCTTATGCAAATTAAATGGTGTTTTACTGAACCTTGGAAAATGAAACCTAATGACCTAATGGGACCTTGAATGACCAGACTCCATGGTGACTTTGACTGACATAATGACATGATGAAATGAAATTTTAAGACTAATTTATGCTCAAAAAGACACGAAGGTGGGCTAGAAAGTATAAATTTTGATGAGGAGTGATACTTTATGACTAGGGCTACCATCAGTGAGTGAATTTTTTACATGACCTAATGGAATGATTAAAAATTTATGAGTGGGACTTCTAAAATGATATGAAAAGAGGATTTTTATCACTGATGGAAGGATGAAAATACTGACACTAACATTGGCCTTATTGGGGATGATAGATTTGAAAGAGCTGTCAAGAACCACAAAAATCTGGATTTTACAGATCAGTGCCTCTTCCATTGGGCCAATACGGTCAAAACCTCAAACTAAAAAAATTGGCTGAAAAATAATAACTGAAGAAATAGAATAACTCAATGCAAAATCAAATGACTGAAACTGAACTTGAAAATGGTAGAAAATCAGTGAAGCTCCATGACCTTCACTTCGGGCTCCGAACTTTAGTGACTCTCTACTTCACACTTGCAGTAAATGTAACTGAAATTTACAATGAAATGGAAAAACTGATCGAGAAATTTGTTTAAGAAAAGATAGTGTTCCGAAGCCTACCATTAATTGGTCTTCCTAAACACTCTTTTCCATTCATCTCTTCGAGTAAATAAGAATATGTCCCCGACAAGCTGAAATCTGATATGAGCCTTTCCATAAATTCTCAAATTTACCATGCTTACCCTGCTCTTCATTCCTCACATCTCAACGAAGTACCACATCTCCTATCTTGAAGTTGTCTTCCTTAGTTTTCCAATCATAAATATTCTTTATCCTATCATGAAGTCTTAAAGTATTTTAAAATACTTCATCCCCTGTCTGCTGAAGATGTATCATTTGATTTATACGACGTTGTATGTAATTTTCCTCAGTCCCTGCTTCTTGCAGCAATTTCATTACCGGGACTGTTAATGATGAAGGAAACACAATATCGACACCATATACAACTTGAAAAGGAGACATACCAATATAATTTTGATTACTCACCCGATCTGCCCACAATGCATTAATGAACTTCTTATGCCAATTCTTTTTATTCACCTCTAACATCTTCTTAATGATACTGATCAATGAATTGTTAAAGGACTTCACCAATCCATTACCTTGTGGGTAGTAGGCAGTATAATGTCCCAACTTAATTTTATATCTATCATAGAACTCAGTCATCTTCTTATAATTGAATGCTACCACGTTATTTGTGATAATATTTGTAGGAAAACCAAAATGGGACAAAATATTAGTTTCCAAAAACTGAATGATGACAATATTTGTTGCTTGCCTGGTCGGGATTGCTTCAATCCACTTTGTGAAGTAGTCTGTGGCTATCAAATTGTGCTGAGCGGATGATGCTGGGTGAATCTCGCCTATGAAATCTAGGCCCCACTGCTGAAATGGTGCATGGATTGAAATAGGTTGAAGAGGCAACGAGATAAGTTTTCTCTTACCCTAAAAAACTTGACATTCATGGAAACTCATTACTACTTTGTTAACATCTGCAAAAAGTGTCGGCCAATAATATCCTGCTCTCAATATTTTACTGGGTGTAGTCTTCCAATATAGGTGGTCCCCACAACCACCTTTGTTGAAGTCATTCATCACTTCCTTAGATTCTTCTTCGACCAAACATTTCATCAACACACCTCCAGGATCCTTCGAGTAAAGTGCACTATCCAGTATGCAATATTTTGAAGTTTGAGTTTCAAAGATCTACGTTGACTCTTAGTCATGCCTACAGGAGGGTTTAGGTGTTGCAAAACATAAACAATATCATAATATCGTGGAGATGACAAAAATATATCGAATACCTGAATGAGATTCACTTCTTCTTCATTTTCAGACAAAGATGAAATCAAATTGATGTAAAGGGCATGAAGATTTGACTCATCCATGGGATTGGCTAAGCCCTGACCTTTAATAAATTTGGTGGGATTGGTCTCAAGTTCATACTCCGGTAAATATTCTATCCATCTTCCTCTCCTACCGTCTAGGTTTATTTGCACGAGAACTTCTTTCACAGCTGCATTAGGTACATAAGCAAGAGTGTGTGAATGTAATATGTAAACTCTAAAATATTTTAGTGCTTTAACTAAACCCAGAGCCTACTTCTCTATGATATTGTAGCAAAGGGATGCATCTCTGATATTGCGACTGAAAAATGCAATTGGTAATTATGTTTTGTCCCTTTTCTGCATCAAAACTGCTGCCATAGTGTGCTCAGAAGAAAATGAGAATATTATGAAATCAATAGTATAATTAGGGCTTATCAAAACCAGAGCAGTAGTTAAGGCCAAGTTAAGTGAATGGAAATATTTCTGGGCATCTTTAGACCATTTCAAATCACTCTCTTTCTTCAACATTTTTGTCAATTATCTAAGATGCTCCACTAAATTAGGAATGAATCTACGTAAGAAATTCATCTTACCGTTGAATGATTGTACTTCCTTTTTTCTACGAGGGAAATCAATTTGTTGAATTTCTTGAACACGGGAAGGGTTAATCTAGATCCCATCCTTGGAGATGATGTGAGTAAGGAGTTTACCTTCCTCCATAGCAAAACAACTTTCTTTGGGTTGAGAGATATTCTAAACTTCCTGCATCTCTCGAAAACAATTCTCAAATGGTGCAAATGTTCATCATCAGAATGTGAAAACACTGTCAAGTCATCTAAGTAAACAACCAATAAAACATCTTTTTCATTGGTGAATGTTATGTCCATGGCCCACTGGAATGTGGCCCCTTCATTTTTCAAACCAAATGGAATTTTGGCATATTTGAAGGTACCCCAAGGTGTAGTAAATGTTGTCTTATCTTGATCCTCTTCGTGCACCAAAATTTGGTTGTAGCCTGAATAGCCATCTAACAGTGACATTCGGGAAGAACTGAAAAATCTTTGAAGTATATGGTCCATCTTCAAAAGTGGATAGTTTTCCTTGAGGGACACTTTGTTCAAGTTTCTGAAATCTATGCAGAGCCAGATTTCTCTGGTATTCTTTCTCACTGGGACCAAATATGAAATCCAATCAAAGCATATGATTGGGACAATGATACCGGACTTGAAAAGTCGATTTACCTCTTTTTCAATTGATGGAAATAATCTAGGATTTATCCTTCTCAACTTTTGACAAAAAGGCTTCTGATCGGGCTTCATCAGAATAGTGTGCTGAATGATGTTCTTGTGATACAACTTTAAATATACATATTCCCATGCGAAAACATCAGAAAATTTATAAATTAATTTAACATATTCATCCTTTACCTTGGGAGATAAGGACTTGGATAGTTTCACCATCTTTGGTTTGTCGGCTGTTCTAATGTTTACGTCTTCAACACCCTTTTTCGTAGGCATCAATGTAGGATTCCTTGCTACGTCATCTTGGTCAAACAATTCTTCCAAAGGTATAAGAAATTTTGGAATATTGTTGTCTTTCAGCTGTAGTATATCCATTTGAGTTGCTTCTATATCTTGGTCATCTTTATCAGAAATTTGATCTATAGAAAAATTCTCAAATTATTCTTAACCTTGAAGAAAGTTGTTTATCTGCTTATCATCCCAGAAAAATTTCCAATATCACAAGTTATCAAGAACAGTGGGCTAATGCTTCACATGAATCTCAAATTTTCTGTTTGAAAAGCTGGGGATTTTGAAATTGCTTGCAGCTTTAGCCAATGAATCAAGCATAAGATTTTGATTCCTTGGCACCACTTTAAATATACACTCTTGAAATTTTTTCAAAATACCAAGTACAATATTCCTATATTGTATAATTCGAGGATGGTTAGATTTATATTCACCTTTGAATTGTTTGATCACAATTTCTGAATCACCATACACCACAGTCCTTTTTGCACCCAGTTTCTTCAAGATTTTTAAGCCAGTAATCACTGATCAGTGTTTTGTACTCGGCTTCATTTTTAGTGCAATCAAAAGCTAATTTATAAGAGCACAACCTTACATTTGTAGGGACCTTATTCTGCTAATGAAAAGGGCTGTGGACCCAGATTCCAGTGCCTGCCCCATCTTTCCCCAGGGCACCATCAAATTCCATGGACCATAGAACATTCTCATCCTTCTCTAAATGCTGAAACTCTGATTTCTGTTTTGGCTCAATTTTCTGAACTATCTCTTCATGCTTTTCCGAAATTTCTTCCACTTTATCCAATGGTTGTTCTGGATCTTTCACTACTTCCTTTGATT
The DNA here is from genome assembly GCA_034641835.2 of Pinus albicaulis. Lineage (NCBI taxonomy): Eukaryota > Viridiplantae > Streptophyta > Pinopsida > Pinales > Pinaceae > Pinus > Pinus albicaulis. The sequence goes on from CM076582.1 coordinate 347,874,971, forward strand.
GTTGTTCTGAATTTTTCAATGCTTCATTTGATGGCAGTTCTAATAAGCTCGACAAATTCATATTTTCTTTTGCTATAACTTCTCTAATACAATTATGGATCTCTGGAACATCTTCTACATCTACTAGTTGGCTATCTACATCATTTAAGCCACTATCATTAAAAAAAATGAATGACTCTAAATCTATATGTACAACGTTGACAGGATGATTATTGGGATTTTCTTTGCTTGTGATCATATACTTCATCTTAGTTTCACGGTACAATTTTCTCAATCGCCCGAAAATAGGGATAGTTGCATAAGAAAAGTCTAATTGCAATGTGCCTTGTAATCCCCCCCCCCAAGGATCTTGAGAGTAGCTTTCCAAAGCGCGATGGTATTTTAGCTACCACCACATCGGAATCTACTCTAGGGAGACTACCAAATATTTAATTAGACCAATACATCGGACTCTACCTGAATCAAAAGAGTATAAATAATGATAGGGATGGGTAATGTCAAGGCCCAACTTCTCCATTATGGCTTTTGGCATTAGATTGTGTGAGGTTCCAGAAAATAACATGGAATTATGTAAAATGCACTGGTGGATTCTTAGATTCAAGTAAAAAGGAGGAACCTCACTATCTTCTAATTGACCATCATTAGCAGGACCAAAAATGAGTTCGGGCTGATCATCTTCGACATTCACCATGTCGGACAAAGGATCTACTTTAAGCATCTTTACAACATGGGACTTGTACTGGTTGTTCTTAACAAGCTCGGTTAAGGGGATAAACATTTTTAACTTTGAAATTTATGTATCTAAACTGAAGGGAGTAGTTTTGTCTACCTCTTTAATGACGATGTCTCGTTGTCTAGCATGGTCCTTTGATGGAACTACTTTGTTCTGATTGTTCTTTTCCTTATTTTCTAAACTTGTGGATGGATGATTTGTTTTATTAGGATTTGTGATCACAGGCTCTTTTCCCTTACTCTGCTTGCTCAGAGGATTATGCCTTGTTTGAGTGTCTTTCTATTGAGATGATCTCTTCTGAATGGGATTAACCAGTACATCTCTGCTCCTCAATGACATATGCCTATTTTTTGAAGTAAGTGCATTCAAGTACCCCCGCTGGTAGTCATATGATTCAATCTCTAATTCATGATCATTAGCAAGGATAAAATCTTCATCTTTAGGCTGATCTTTCTTTTCAAAATAATCCTCATCTCCGGTCAAAAAAATAGGCACACCATCAACTTTGAAAAGGATATTTTCCTCAACAATTGTGTCTTCATCTTCTTCTTCTCCTTGAGCATATTTCTGCTGAAAGGGTGTCCTAATCTGTTGTTTCTGTTGCGGTGGTTGTTCAGGAGCCCACTGTTCTCTCTGCTTAATCCTTAACTGAGGCTGTTGTTGACCTCTATAGTTAGGATTTCTAACCTCAGGTTGTCTCTCCATGATGGAAATCATGTCAACCATTTGTTCAATAGTTATTATCAAAGTATCCATCTTAGCATCAAAAGATGAAGTAGATGGCTCATCTTTAATAGTAACTCTCCTCTCATTCCTAGCTCTAGCTCTCTTCATTAGCATATTTGCTTCAATGTTGATCGCGTTCTTTTGCATATCCTCCATAATCCGGATTTATGCAGGAACGCAAAAGAATACAGAAATAACCATAAACATAGAAATACATCGGAAATAAGGCTTCATTTCATTAATATCAAATCACAGAAATATTCTTACAAACATGATGGAAATAAAATAGCTAGGGTGCTGGTAGCGAATCTCTGAGAAGAGATGTGGCGACTACAAACCTCTGAACTGTATTACAATGAGGCTCGAGGGCCTATTTATTATGGAGAAACAATTGAGAATTCTAAATGTCCAAAAACCTAACCCTAGGAGACGAAGCGCCAAAACTATGGGCCCCGTTTGGGTAAATTGGTGTTTCAACTTCCCAGGGACGTAACTTTGGCATACTATCTCTGTTTGGGGCTTCAAAATGGCTCTGGAAGTTCAGGACCCGAAAAAATGTTAAAAATAGTAAGTTGTGAAAAAAAACTGAAAGAGACAATGGTGGGGCCCTAAGTGGAATAGGCGGGTGGCCACCAATATCCACCTGGATCATTCCTCCCCTCTTAGGAAGCAATGGTCCCCATTGCATTGAGTTCCTCCATGAGATGAGGAAAATTCTATTGAACTTGGTCCCTGGTGAACCACTTGCCTTGGTGCAGTATTTGGCCAGCTTTGACAACCTGATACAGTTGGATCTTCTGTCAACGAGTGTTCTTGATTTGCATGTCCATGATACAGTTTGTGGTGGCCTGTTCCATGTAGTCTGGGTTTAACTCTTTTGGTGTGAGTTCTTCTGCAATGTCAGAGGTGTCCAATAGAGGTGGGAAGTAGGGACGAAGGCGGTATTCATTGAATACTGGGTGCAGACCAAGGAATGGTGGAATACTGAGCTTGAAGGTATTGTTCCCTACAACCTTGGTGATGGTGTACGACCCATATCAGAGCAGGCGAATCTTGCGGTGGGGTCCAGTAAGGCGCTCCTTCTGCAAATGTAGCCACACTTTTTCACCCACCTGGAAGTTGTGTGGCACTCGATGTTGATCATGTCGTTGCTTATACTTAGCGTTGGCTCTATCCAATATGTCATGAACCTGTTGGCGGATGTGCTAAATGCACTCGATAAAGTTGTTTGCTTTGTCAGCTTCAGACTGGACATGAGCCGAATCGGCCTGAGTAGCCGCAAATGGCAAGGCTACGTCAATGGGACATAGTGGCTGGAATACCAAGCCCACCTGAAAGGGGCTGTGGCCGGTTGAGCTGTGGAGAGCCCGGTTATAACTGTGTTGTACATAGGGAAGGCTCTCATCCGATGTGCGTGGATTCTTTGAATTTTACATGCGTAGAATGTGTACAATCATCCTGTTGACGACCTCTGTCTGGCCATCAGTTTGGGGATGGAAAGCTGTGGACTTGGTGAGCTTGGTGTCCAACATTGACCAGAGGCTGGACCAAAATGTGCTGAGGAACCTGCTGTCACGATCTGATATGATAGACTTTGGGATCCCAAAGTGCACCCACACTCATTCAAAGAAGAGTTTAGCAGTGGCTTCTGCTATGATATTCTTCTTGCAAGTCGCCATAATGGCCATCTTTGAGAATCTGTCGACGACCATGAAAACACAGTCATTTCCATGCTTAGTACAAGGAAGACCTGACATGTAATCCATGGAGATGGATTCCCAAGGTTGACTAGGGGTAGATAGCGGAGTATAGAGCCCTTGCTTCTTGATGGTCAGTTTTGCAATGGCGCAAGCAGTGCAGGATCTGATGTACTTCCCGACATCTTGTCGAAGTTTCGGCCAATAGAAATACTTCTGCAGTACTGCCACTATTTTATCAACCCCAAAATTCCCAACGACTCAACTGTAGTGCCCTTCCCATATTATCTTGGCACACTCGCTTGAAGGAACACAAAGGTGTCCCAGGTGACATAATAGTGCATCTTGGAGGTGAAAATTTGGAACTTGAATACCCCCTAAGAGTGCCTTGTATGTGTAGCTGAATTCTGGATCGCTCTTGTAGAGAAGTGGCCAATCAGAAGTCTCATGCCCACAAGAGTTGAGAACGGTGGTTATGGCCACGATCGGTGGTCGGTTGAGGCAATCTGCAACATTATTGGTGCTACCCTTCTTGTACTTGATGTTCAAATGAAATTGTTGAAGATATGTGGACCACTTCTGACAGCGATTGTTTTTAAACTTCCCTTGTGTATATATGAACTGCAGGGGTTGGTGGTCTGTGTGGATGATTGTCTCCTTCCCCAAAATGAAATGCTTCCATTGTCGACAAGCCTACACAATGGAATACATTTCTTTGTCATAAGTGGGATACTTTCGAACTGTGTCGGACAATGTCTCACTGTGATATGCCATTGGATGCCCCTGTTGAGTAAGAATTGCCCCAATAGCATAGTCAGAGGCATCTGTATCGATCTCAAATGTTTGTTGCAAGTCTAGGAACACCTTCTGTTGAGATTCCGACCAACAGAAATTTTCTTTCGCTCCTCCCTTGGTGACTTGACTCAAGGGCCAAGTGATATGAGAGAATCCCAACATGAACCTACGGTAGAAATTAGCAAGACCCAGAAACCTACGAAGCTCTGTTAGGGTGGTTGGGGCTGGCCAATCCCGAATGACTTGGATCTTGGCTGGATCTACATGCACCCCCCTTTCATCAATAATGTATCCCAAATATTGAACCTGGGTCATGCCAAAAGTGCACTTCTCCAAATTGGCACACAACTTGTGGTGCCGCAGTGTTTGGAGGACTTCTCGGATGTGGTGGAGGTGCTCTTCCCAAGTCTGGCTGAAGATAAGAATGTCATCCAAGTATACCACTACAAATGAGTTGGTGAATGGACGCAAGATGTCGTCCATAAACCTCATGAAGGTTGCAGAAACTTTTGTCAATCTGAAAGGCATGACAAGCCATTCGAAAAGGCCCTCCTTGGCTTTGAAGGCAGTCTTCCACACATCAGAGGGTTTGATTGGTACCTAGTGATACCCAGACTTCAAGTAGATCTTGCTAAAATATTTTTCCCCTTTGACTTGGTCCAGAAGGTCATCAATCTGTGGGATCGGGTACCTATTCCAGACAGTGATCTTGTTCAGCGCCCGATAATCAATACAGAGTCTCCAAGTCCCATCCTTCTTCTGTACCAACACGATCAGGCTCCCATAGAGCGATGAACTTGGCCGGATGTGACCTTTCTGCAGCAGCTCCTGAATTTGCCTCTTGATTTCATCATTGTCCATAACAGAGTGCCTATAGATCAGTCCATTGGGTAGCGGCGCACCTGGGGTCAGGTCAATGGGGTGTTTGACTTGAAAGTGTAGAGGCACCCCTGTGGGTGAGGTGAAGATGTCCCCGTACTCCTCCACAACCTTATTCATTTGTTGTTGTTGTGCAGAGGATCCATTTCTGGAGGTTGTGGCCATAGTCTTCTTCTTGCCCTGGGGGTGGATCATTAGAAAAAACAAATTTCCTGGTTTGGGAAATGAGTTTACTGCATTGTTTTGCAGTAAATAAAGAGATAGTGGGAGGCGGTGGTACCTCTGGTATCCTGTACAATTTATTTCCCAAAGTAACAATAATAGCGCGAGGCCGGGACTCATACACAACATGTCGCTTCCACAAGTATGGTTGGCCTAATAATACATTAGAAACATCAATAGGAGAAATGTCACACAATACCTCATCCATGAAGGGCTTGATGCTATAGGGAAGGCGAAACTGCTGGCTGACGCAGAGATCCCGTCCTTGGTGAAGCCACCCGATGGTGTATGGTTGTGGGTGTGTTGTGGTCGGCAAGCCCAACCGCTTCATGACATCTGCTAAAATGAGGTTCTTTTGGCTACCATTTTTGACAATGAACCGTAGCGGGGAACCCTTTACCCACATCTGAGAGTGGAAGAGATGCTTTGCCTCCTCTGGATCTTCTGGTTCCTCCTTCTGGATCTTCGTAGTGGAAACAATGGCACTGTGCTTCACATAAATAATCTGCTTCCCTTTGTCATTCACCTTGTTAGGTTCTGATTCATATTCGGAGCATGGATCTGATTCAGAAGCCCTCATCTCGGCCACCAGCGACTGCTTGGCCCGACACTCACTTGTGTTGTGAGTGGAGATCTTATGGAACTCACACCACTTTCCCGTGTCCTTCTTTGGCTTCACAGTGTTGTTATTTGCTTGTGTCTTTGGCAGGTTGTCTTGGGCTGCCATGCCTTGGCTTTGTCCTTTGTTCTACGATTTGGGGGCACCTTTCCCTTGCTTTTGATTTGCAGATCCAAATTCTTGCTTCTTCTGTTTGAATTTATGCTCAATCTTGGCAGCATACCAGTATGTCGTACCAAGCGAGGAGATGTCGAGGAAATCCATTTCCTCCTGAATGTATCTATGCAGACAACCGCGATAATTTAGCACCAAATGTTTCTCTGAATCGTTGATACCCAAATTTGTGCGCAGGGTATGGAACAAATTTGTTAGCTCATGCACATCTTGATCCCTTTGTTACTGCAACATGGTCCATTGTATGTACTTGTCCTCATAGCTCCCCACGGGATAGTATTGTTCCTTGATGGCATCTCGGAAATAATTCCAAGTGGGTACGACTAAGAACAGAGAGGGTTCTGTCTCATCCATTTTCTCATAGTAGGTTTCCCACCAGTTATTGACATGGGGGGTAGCTTTGAGGAGTGAAAAAATAATCTTCTCCCGGTCGGAAAAATCATGAACCGAGAAATATCCCTCTAATAGATTCAAACATATATCTACGACATCTGCATCTATTTGACCCTCAAATATGGGAATGTCAAAGTTTACTTGTACCTTAAAGGGAGTCATGCCTCCGGAGTGGCTGCTGGATGAAGAGGCGCCACCGGTGGGCAGTTGTTGAAGGATCTAGGCAAAGTTATCCATCATCGCATTCCTTTGTTTTTCGAGGGCCTCCTCGAGCAATATTTTGATAGGATCTCCTGCTCCCTCATTTTTCTTTTCGTCCCCCATGGGCGTCCGTCGGGGTTTGTAAGGCCGATCTTGCGAAGGTTCCACCAGGTCGAGCCCTAACTCCTTATACCTCGACCTCGTTGGGGACATGCAAAGAAGGATCGAGAAAAAGAAGACCGCTCTTATACCACTGATTCGGATTTATGCAGGAACGCAACAAAATACAGAAATAACCATAAACATAGAAATACAACGGAAATAAGGTTTCATTTCATTAATATCAAATCACAGAAATATGCTTACAAACATGATGGAAATAAAATAGCTAGGGTGCTGGTAGCGAATCTCTGAGAAGAGATGTGGCGAATACAGACCTCTGAACTGTATTACAATGAGGCTCGAGGGCCTATTTATTATGGAGAAACAATGGAGAATTTTAAACGTCCAAAAACCTAACCCTAGGAGATGAAGCGCCAAAACTATGGGCCCCGTTTGGGTAAATTGGTGTTTCAACTTCCCAGGGACGTAACTTCGGCATACTCTCTGTTTGGGGCTTCAAAACAGCTCTGGAAGTTCAGGACCCGAAAAATTGCTAAAAATAGTAAGTTGTGAAAAAAAACTGAAAGAGACAATGGTGTGGCCCCAAGTGGAATAGGCGGGTGGCCACCAGTATCCACCTATATCACTCCAACGTAGATGTATTTCTCTCCCTTAATTGGTAAGCCATGTCAGAATCAAATGCATTTGGATAACGTATGAGAGATAAGTCTAGAGGAGGTTTAATCTCAACTAGAATTGCATTGTAAATCCTATTAAAGTGAGTATTGAAATCTTGGAATGATTCATTAAGATTTATTTTAATTTTCTCATCCTTAGCAAACAATTGTAAGTGATTTTTCTTTACCTCCCACCGGTCTAAATGAATCAATGAGCTGGTCTGGAGTGGAAATGGAATTAGCAGTGAGAGACATAAACAAAACTTTTACATCTCCAGAGAAACTCTGAGCTATAATCCTCATTTTTGCATTGTTAGCATCGAATTCCTCCATATATATGAAGTCAATGACCTTAACAATATGTTTTTTTTCAGATATGGTAGAGTATTCATCAAACAAGGGGAGTCTTTGGCCATAACCCTAAGGTAAGTCATTCAATTGGGCTGGTAAGATAAGCGAGGAAAATCTTGCCATGATTCCTGCTGAATGGAGTAATGGATTGACAAAAGGAGGGATTGGTTGAATAGGTAAAGGAATAGAATTTGTAGGTACTGAAGTAGTAGGTATGAATGATGAGGCCGAAGGTGCAGATGAATAAACTACAATTGATTGAGTTTGAGTTTGAGTTGAAACTGAAATTTTTTCTTGGTGGTAGAATTGGATCCAGTCTTTGAGATTAAGGTCAGATTCAGGCTTAATATCTTCATAAAACCAATCTTTTAGAGAAATAAGGTCTAATTCAGACAATGAGTTGAACTCATATAGTCTTAAAGGATCGAATACTATGTCAAATAAAGAGGTTTCAGACTTGGATTTAAACAAGGAAAATTCAAACTTCAGATCATACAATATATCTTCAAGAGAAAGTAACTTAGCAGGTAAAGAAACTGATCTTAACAATGGAACCAGTCCTGATTGAATGTATCTAGTTTGATATCTATGCCTTCGAAAGATCTTCTCTGGATCAACTGGATCAGGCTCGGGATTAGCTCTGGTATATATCCTAGAAGCCAAATCTACAATCTTAGCACTACAATTATCGAATCAACCTTTTCTGAAATTTAACCCTATCATCCAAAGGATCAAATTCCAAAGTTATTTGTCGTACACCCAGGGAAGATAAATTTTTCGTTCCTCGACAATGACACTAGTATGTTATCACTCTGCCAAATTCCTAAGGCTGAAGAAGGAATCCCAACACAGGTAACCATAGACAAACCTTTTAACTTGGTACCTATCCCTACCAAGTCGGAGAGGGATATATACACAAAAATCACAGCAAAGAGGGTTGGATGAAAAGGGTTTTAGGCTAGGTATGAAATGCAGAAGGGTTTGTTTTGATTTGATTGCGATTGGGGTGTTGAATTAAGATTAGGTCAAGGAGACTAGGTCAGGGAAAATGAGATGGAATTGCAGTCCATTCAATGGGGCAAGGTAGGTAGAAGGCTTAACACTTAAAGGTGATTTGGTGAGATGGTTTAAGACTGATGAGGAGCTAGGAAGAGCAAAGTAGATCTATTCTTCCTAAACTGAAGAAAATGGACAAATTATGACAAATTTCCCAAGACAGAGCATGAAAAACATGTACTCTACCTATAAACTTGAAATTTATCATATAATAGACAAGAAATGGTTTACGAGCTTACAAAAAATTCATACAAATGATCACAGAGAAAAAACAATGCCAAACATTCATACCACATGAATCCCAAGGAAATAGCTACAATTCTTCATTAGTTTCAGGCCACACTGATTACACTTGATCAATACACTAGCATCCAACCTGATTCCAACCCTTGCTAAGAGTCAAGAAAGGGAATATATAGAAATAAAAACTACATTCTATCATCCTCAGGGGTCGAATTCCTGAGTTGAGGATGAGATCCACAAAATTCTGAACTGGAAGTTGGAGTGTAGGGAGCTCTAAGTGACTCCTCCCTAATTACATTGAAAATGATTCATTTGACTTTGTTGAGTACATTTACACTATGAATATACCCCTAGGAAACTTATCCATATCATATTTACATTTACCATGCTCAATTATATAAGTGAAATCATGATTTTCAATATGAAAGTCAAATTTGCAGTGAAATTTGAAAAATATCAGCAAACTATCAAATGCACCCTCTCTTTGGTAAACACGCCCTCTCTTTGGTAAACACGCACTCCATAATGAAGGTTGTTTTTTATTGGGTTGCATGTGTCCAAATTGGCTCCAATATAGTTTGTTGGAAAGCCCTTCAAGTCTAGTTTCTGAATAAGCATTTAGTTTTGAAAATGAAGCTCATTTTCCCCGTAAAAAATCAATCCTCCCAAGAATTCTCTGCACACAGTGCCAAGGCAAAAAATGAGGGAGACACATGAATTTTTGGTGTTTTTTTTCCTTTTTCACCTGCTAGTTTTGCACACCAAAGCTTGCAAAGTCATTTTATGAGATATGTTGACCATTTTGCATCCAATGGGGGTGACCTTTTCCTCAAAATATGGCTCAAAAAAGAGCACAACACCAAGGGAATTGTGTGCTTGACACTTGTCTCAGTGACCTGACTGTCCAAAAACTCAATAAAAACACAGAATTTGAAAAAATGACCCAAAACTCTTCAAAATTTTTAAAATGATTACTGATGATGTGGCTAGGCTTGGAGTGAAGCCTATGCAAGGATATCCAATTTCCTTTTCTCTTATTTCATGGTAAAAGCCTCAATTTTTGCATTGGCTCTTTTGAGCTTGGCCATTGCAATTTTCTCCTTTTGGGCATAATGTTTGACCTTCCTCCTCAACATGTCATTATATTTGTTTGCTTTCTCCAAAATATTCTCCAAGTGCTGGTTGGCTCTATCAAGCCATGTTTCCCGATTTTCATTGATACTATTGCAAGTTTTTCATTCAAGGTTAGCTGATCAACAAGCTCAACCTCCTTTTGCCTTTCCAATGCTAGAGCTCTTTTCATCCCTCTAGTCTTAGGCCTTATCCTTGGTGCTTGTTCTTCTTGTTCTTCAAGCAACCCATAATTTTTAAGTGTCTCATCTAACATAACCTTGGATTTTTCTACCTCCCTTTGAGCTATGATGAATTTCACCTCATCAATGACATACTTTGTCTTCAACCGCTGGTTCTCCTGCTCAAGGAAGTTTATGACAAATTTTGACCAGTCAAGATTAGTTTGGAGCTCTCTAATATCGGCATCCTTCCCCTTGATGAATATACTAGTGATCTCATCATCCTCATCCTCATCTAGGTCAACTAGGTCAAAATTATGTTCTATTTCATGGAGCTCATACTTATCATGAATGGCTGCCTCATGTACATCCTCCTCTACCATGTTTTCTTTCCCCTTATGTACCTACTTTGTTGTTGAAGAAGGCACCCCCCCTTCCACAATATGTGGAGCAAACACCTAGCTATGAGCCCTATGGTATGTTTTTTCCAATGACTCTATCTTAGCCACATTAGCCTACTTGGGCTCATTGATCTCAACCCTGCTAAGTGATCTAGTCTTAATGTGGGATGGAGATGATGGTGGTGAACTAGATGAAGAAGACTGATCTGATGATGATGAATGTACTGTGGGCTAAGATGGAGGAATGGAAGTGGAAGGATGAGATGATGAAGGCACATTTTTGGCATGCTGAATAGGTGGAGCAGTGAATATGTCATTAGCTATGAATGAACTCCATGGAATGTTCATTTTCTTGAGGTTATGGAGGACTATGATTTTGATGAGGGAGTGGTGAAAAAGACTGTTCATACTCTCTCTTCTGGACAACAAATTCCATATTATCAATGCTCCAGAAGAGGTAATAGGGTATGTTGAGCATCTTTACCCTAGTGAAGTGCATAAGTAGTAGGATGTGATAAGCATACAATCTAGAAGATCTACCTTCACATGAAAATTATTTCATGATGATCTTCATCATGGGAGCATATCTCTCTAGGAGGTAAGAGAAAGGAAAATTCCTCTTTCTCTCATTCTTGTATCTAGGTTTGATGAAAGGGTCATAGTTATGCTCCTCCAAGTATTTTTGTTTGAACCATTTCTCCCCATCATTTGGGATCTCGGTGGCAGCTCAGATGATGGAAGTTGACATAGTAAAAGTGACACTAGCAACAGTAACCTACTTATCATGGAGTTTAGAGATAAAAAATCTGGTCAACATGGCATGGTGTTGGACCTTCTGAATTTGCTCACAAAACTAAAAACATCCAACACGTTTGAAACATGCCATAGCCATAGGAGATGCCAATAGTTCCCTGGTATTTGTGGGATCTAATATGAGTATTCTTCCCCCTTTGGGTGGCCTCCTCCCCTCTGTTTCTTCTCCCTCACTGTATGATCTGTTTCCTTCTTTATGCCATGATATCTTAGTGTCAAAACCCTAGGAAGGTGTGATGAGGTGGAATGTGATTTTAGAATAGGGAATGGGATAGGGTAATTGAGGGAAATGGGGGTAAGGATTTATGATTTAAGGGATGTGGAGGGGTTTTGGGATAGGGATCAATTACAAGTATAGGGAATTGGGAGCCTAGGCAAATAATGTACCTAGGGTTTATAGTTTTAAGGAAATGAAGGCTTTGGGAAAGGGAATGTTAATGCAGGGATTTGGGAAATGGTATACTGTAATGTGGGAAGGTTTATGAAGGTTTAGGGAGTGAAAATGAAATCTAATTAGGTTTTGAGGAAAACTAGGGTTTTGAATTTGAAGAAGACACCAAATTTCCTTTAAACAAACTTCACACATCCAAAATGATTTGCTGAGAGGAGGAATGAAGAAATTTTAACTCACTTGCTTGTTTGGAGGTGTGAAGAACTAGTGTTGAGAGATTGAAGGTGAGTTTGTGAAGTTTAGAGGCCTTTTTGAGAGTTGCTAAGGAATATTGACATGCGTGAAACGCCACAAGAAAGTGCGCAACGCATTTGGTAGGCACACAACGCACAATGCAAGTGCTTAGTGAAACACACAGGCACACAACGCTTTTAGAAAACATGCCCTCACTTAAGCAAATGCGTAGCGCCTCCCTTGTTTTTCCAATTTTGACTTCAAAACTTGAAAACCCTGCTTTGTTGAGTTTGCTCGATGGTACTAACAAAGAAATGAGGTCTCTCTTGATGTCACGGGGGATTTTATACTTGTGTGAAATTTGATCTTTGATTAAAAATCCACTTTCTAATGTTTCATTTTCACCTTTGAAAACTTTTGAAAATACTCTTTACACTTTGACTTTGTCTTTTGCAGGTTGATGATGCTGGTCTTTGGTACTTTTTGATTGTTTTTTCTTGGTGTTCAGTTTGGCATATGGAGTTGAATTGACAACTTGGGAATAGTACTTATTACATATAGTGAACATAAAATTACATAAAAAATAATAATAAATTACATCTCTGTTTTTGAATAATATTACATTGCAGAATAAAATTATAACTTGAAAGAAAAATTAAAAATTTGGAAATATTCCTTGGAGATAATCTTTCATGTTGTCAAATCCTCTTCAGATGATGAAGGAATATTATTCAATCACTCTCATTATTTTTTCTGACCTTATGCAAATGAAATGGTGTTTTATTGAACCTTGGAAAATGAAACCTAATGTCCTAATGGGACCTTGAATGACCAGACTCCATGGGGAATTTGACTAACATAATGACATGATGAAATGTAGTTTCAAGACTGATTTATGCTCAACAAGACATGAAGGTGGGCCAAAAAGTATAAATTTTGAGGAGGAGTGATATTTTATGACTAGGGCTACCATTAGTGAGTGAATTTTTTACATGAACAAATGGAATGTTTAAAAATTTCTAGGTGGGACTCCTAAAATGATATGAAAATAGGATTTTGATCACTGATGGCACGATGAAAATACTAAAACTAACACACGGTACAACCGACAATGGACCCTAGGGCACCAAAACACGGGGGAATCAAAAGACAACACAATTCAGATACTTCGGATTCAGATAAGGATAATGGAGCACTCATAGAAGATAAACAACTTGCCCTTATTTCTGCCACTCCAACACAAGGTGCTTGGTGAAAGGTTGAAAAGAAAAAAGGGAGAAAATCTCAGATTTCTCCCCATGTATTATAGGTTCTTATATGTAGTTCATAGGTTGTCTTGATTGAAAATTTCCAACACATGAAACATGTAATTTTTTTTTCATTAATAAAATAACGATTTTTCCTTGGAAAAAAAAAAAAAAACACAACATCAAGACTATTTAGTTTAACCATCCTCCTAAGGGCCAATATTTTTTCCTAGGCCCCCAACCCTTTAATATTACACGATAAGAGCTTCTTGGGGATCCCCTAGGAAATATTTTCTCGACTCTAATAGCCCCTAAAATTAAACTATGTTTTCATTAATGGAACTCATTAGTCGCTCATTCTTGGACAAGATTTAACCTTGAAATCCTTCCCATGTTAGGGCCTCCCAGATCCTTTGGATCATCCAACCCTAGACCCCTAAATATCAAATATTCATTTGAGGATGTTCTAGGCCTTAAGAAGTAGTGTCCCTCTCCCTGCTACCCCAACCCCCAAGTCCTTAAGGTGTTGTGGCATTGTGTGGAGTCTTTTCTTGAAATATTAAACCCCCTATCATAGATTTTGAGTCTTGATATAGGTTAACCACAAATTTTTCCTCATCACTTGATCATAAAATTGAGCCTTAGGGTCCAAGGGGATTTATATTAGTCAACTCCAACTTGTCATCACAAAGGTGACACAAATCACTCTGGAACAAAGGAAACCAATACTAGAGAATGAGTTGAATGCAAAGGGTACTTACTTGATGGTGCCATAGGAGGTCGATCTTATATAGTCAGGAAACCGCAGGTTCAAGAAATCCTAACATATCTAGAGGGTACATTGAATCATCCTTGTGTGAGTGTAGGAATTCAAGACCAAAGGAATATATATATCTCCTACCACCAATCCCTTTTCGTACTCCCAATCCATCTCACCCTACTTCAAAAATTCCACCAACCTCTCCACTTGTAACTTATTCCAAACCCCATTCCTTTAATAGACGAGTAAACCTCTTAGACTCATCCCTAAAACCTCATTATCAAAATTGATCACTTTCTCATCATAATTTTTGTTTATTTTTTAAGTACATATCATAGTACTTAATAACATGATGATGATTATGACACCACACATAAGGAAAGATAAAGTTCACATAATAAAAAGATTGAGTGTGGGTCTTTTTTCTTATCATTATATTTGGTGAACTAAATATAAATTCACTCATATCTATCTCCACTAATCTAGACTGATTTGTGCAAACAAGATATCCTTACCTTAACCTTACCAATGTATGACTTGATTATGTTTCTATTTGATTTATATAACATGGTATGTTTGTAGGAAGAAGAAGATCAAAGATGATGAGTAGAATGGTGGATTAAAATTCACGCGACTCTCCTTATATATGACTTGAGTAGCAAGGAGTTGAGTACTCTACTGACATAGTAGAGACATTGTGTAACACCATCTTCCCACGTTTACCCAAGCTACCCGGTTCACTGGGGTAAACATGCGACGAAAGGATACTATGATCTGATTCAACCTCTTAGGTCACCTTAAAGAAGTGGAACTGACACCACACAACTACACAAACCTGCTGCACTTGCTACAGGAAACCCAAGAGCCACCCAAATCTTCTAGGTGGTTAGCCCCCGAGACAAAATGACCTTTTTTGTGCATCATTCCCCTAGTCTCCCCCTTGATATGGGAAAGTGTGTGACTGGAACCCTCCAGTCGCTCACAGTACAACATGCACATGTGTGTGATTGGGGAATTTTCTAGGTAGTTCTAAGCCTGTGACCCTGATTTATGTGCCACTTTCTCAGGCCCAAGGCTCTAGTCACTGCCAAAAAATCCATGAAACTTCATGAACTGAAAGATAACAACATTATAAGGATTTATATGCAATCACTTGAATAAGAAGTGATTGGACCCCTACTAGCCATGACAGTAATTTCATCAAACATGTCACAAATAAGTAATATATAGGTTTAAACAATAAATCTGAGCATAAGGGTCTTATAGTTATATGAGATTCGCTAAGAAGCATTGTTCCCTTATCACATTAGCTGCAATATCATGTATTAGGTCATACATTCATTATTCATTCAATTGAAAGTCAAAATATGATGAGAACCATACATCATCACTAGAAAAATACATACTCATAACTATCATAATAGAAACAAAAATATTAAGGATACAACATCCATAGAATCCACATATAAACTAATATATTACTCATGAGAAAGTAAGGGAAAATAACCTCTTATTAATGTATGCAAAGTCTAACCAGGTTTGGGACTTCCACGTTCCACCCGACCATAGGTTGCCTTAACCAAATATTTCTTTCAACCAATCATCCCCATGTCATATTCCAAGCATGAATGTCGGACTCATAACCAAAATCAGCTAGGGATTCCTGCGACTACACCACCTAACCCTCATCAATAGAACTAGGCTTTACCGCAATCTAGACCGAATAACTAGGCCAAAAAATAAACATGTAACAACAGGCTTTACCATGATCTCCACTAGATCACTGGGCCAAAATTAGCATGGTTGCCACCAGATTTCTCCACCTACAATGTGAGGAATTTTCCTGTCTCCCTGTCTCTAGGCTTTACCGCAATCCACACTCGATCACTAGGCCCTAACCAAGACTCCACCCTCTAGGCTTTACCGTATATCCTCCCATTCAATGGAAATTATTTATAGGCCTAATCAAGGGCAACCACTTATAAGATTTACCTTATATCCCACCATTCATCGACAAGGATTCTTAGGCCTATTGAGGCACACATTACCTAGATTTATTGCAACCCATAGTTTACTTCAAGGGTCACTAGGCTAGTGGATTTACAAAAATCCACAATCTAGTTTAGGGATCGCTAGGCGACATGTTATTTCATTTAGAGATTCACCTCACTCAACTTTGAATCCATCCGAAAATCCAGCTCAACCAAAACATGAGAACCCCATCACACCATGGCTATCCATAAATGGCAAGGCTAGGTTGAAAAACACTACCACACTTGGAAAAACCCATTCCCATGAAAAAAAGAGAACCAAGAACATGCATGCAACACCATGCATGAAAAATATAGCAAGGAAACCACACATGCAAATCGATACCTGCAAGTAATCCCACTATAGGTGCTTGCTCCTGCTCTTCCTTGATTGATATTTTCTTCCTCTTGCCTTATTTTTCCTTTCTTGATCCAATTTTGTAGTGCTCCTAAAAAAATCAAAGTGTCCAAGAGTGAGTGAGAGAGAGAGAATAGAGAGAGAGCTCCAAAACTGAACTGAAAAAAGGTACCAACTTATCCTCATAAGCCTTTTTTATCAACGAGGCCTCTAATTTCTTCATGTCCAATATATTCCTTCATTTTCCTCCTCACATACAACCTGTGACCTTTCACCTTCATTTTCTCCAAATTTCCATTATTTTCATAAACAAAATGCCAATTAATGCCACTTTGCCTTTCCAATGCCTTAGCCATTTCCTTTGTCAATTTCCTTAGCCATAATAAACCAAATGAACACCCACACTAGGATGTTTTTCCCAACATTTATCTTGGAATAAGTGTCATATAACTGTGATTATTATTTTTCCTTTATTAACTTTTATTACATGGAATTTTCACCAGGGTTGTTATACATTGAGAAGCTTGAAGGCAGAAATAAGAAGTTGCAAGGCAGATAATGATAGGATAATTCAGTCATAGGAAATATTTGTCAAAGCTTTGGAAAAGCAAGTCGAGGTCAATGCAGTTATTCTTTAAAGCTTATTAGATTTGCAGAGATAGGGACAACCAAGGATCAATTATAGACCAGAGGAAAGGAATAATAGGGCATATGGTAGTAGGTATCTATTTGGGCATAGGTTGGACATGAATGACACGGTTAGAGGTGGAAGATGATTGTATACACTCGACTTGAGAGATAGTGGTTATGGGTTCTATTCTAGTTCTAGTTTAGAGAGATATCATGGTAATCATCCCCATCATCCTCACGGGAGGAGTGAGAGGGGGTTCTTTCCAAATGAGTTCAAGAAATCCAAGCCTCCTACATTTGATGTAGAGCTGAAGAAACTAGAAGATACAAAAGCATCGCTGTTTGGGATGAAGAATTTCTTCGAATTGCATGACTATACAAAGAACTTGAAAGCTAGGATAGTTTTTTTTAGTCTCAAAGGGAACATAAATATCTAGTGGGAAGATGTGAAGCATGTTAGAGGCATAAAGGTAGAAGCGTTGAGTTGGCATGAGTTTAAAATAATAATTAGGAAGAAGTACTTTTCCGAGAGATATAATGATGGAAAGGATAAGGAGTTTTATGAGCCGAAGATGGGTTCTAGGACAGATGAAGAGTACATGACTAATTTCTTGGAACTGTTGAGGTATGTTCCTTAATGCAAGGATGAGAAGACAAAGGTCCAAAGGTTCACTAATGTTGTTTTTTTAAGAAGAAGGACAATACTCTCATGTTGTGCACTGATTACAAATAATTGAACAAGGTGACTATTAAGAACAAGTATCCTTTTTGTGAATTGATGACTTGTTTGACTAGTTGAAGGGATCAATAGTATTCTCAAATACTGATTTGAGATCCGTATATCATCAGGTGCACATCAATGAAGAAGATATTTACAAGACCACATTCCATACCAGGCATGGGCATTATGATTTCGTAGTGGTTCTATTTGGTCATACTAATGCTCCAACTACTTTCATGTGCTTGATGAACAATGTGTTGTGTCGTTATTGGGATAATTTTGTGATAATATCCATGAATGATATGTTGATATATTCTAAGAATGAGGAAGAGAATGTAGAGCGCCTGACAAAAATTTTAATATTGTTAAGAGAGCATCAGTTGTATGAAAAAATCAACAAGGGCAGTTTCTTTAAGACTGAAGTTCATTAGTTGGGACATGTTGTTTCCAAGGAAGGTATAGTAGTGGACCCAAAAATATTAAAGTTATCATGGATTGGGAAGCTCCTAGGAATGTGGATGAGGTTAGATCATTCATGGAAATTACAGGTTATAACAAGAGGTTCATCAATAACTTCTCATGCTTTGCTTATCCTATTGCATCCTTGCAACAAAAAGGGAAGAAGTTTTAATGGAATGAGGAGTGTGCAACTATTTTTGAGCAATTGAAGTATTTTCTTACAAATTCTCTAGACTTGAAGACTGCAGATCCAGTTAAGGAGTTCGTGGTATGTAAAAATGTATGCAAGAGACAAATTGGTGGAGTCATGATGCAAGAAGTACATGTAGTATGCTATGAGTCAAGGGAGTTGAATGAGCACGAGCAGAACTTTGTGCCTGATGATCTTGAGTTGGCATCCATCATTCATGCCTTGAATATATGAGGGAATTAAATTGTTGGCAGGAGGTTTATTCTGATGAGTGATCACAATGGACTGAGGTACTTGTTTGACCAACCTAATCAAAATTCTAGGTAAGCTAGATGGTTGGCTACTCTTAGTGAATTTTACTTCGAGATCATATACATCAAGGGAAATGAGAATCGGGTTGCAGATGCTCTCAGTAGAAGAGTGTAGGTGAATCACATTGTAGTAGTGAGTTCTTATGGAATATATTTTCAGGAGAAAATATTGAAGGTACGACATCATGATGACATGTATTAGCAGGTCAGGCACATGTTACATCAACAGGGTGAATGTGACAGGGATTAGGAGTATCATCTCACAACAAATGGCTTTGTCAGATTCAAGAAAATGATTTATGTGACAGATAACAGTGAGATCAAGAAGCTTATCTTGAGGGAATTTCATGTCACACCGTATTCAGGTCATCCGAGATATCAAAAGACTTTGATACCAGTCAAGAATTTATATCATTGGCCAAACTTGAATAAAGAGGTGTTTGATTTTGTTGCAAAATGTTTGTATTATCAACAAGTGAAAGCAGAGTGTAATCATCCAGCTGGTATTTTGTAGCCTATTCTGATTTCAAACTGTAAATGGGAGGTCATTTCCATGGACTTCATTATAGGATTGTTGAGGGAATCGAAACACCATGATTCCATCATGGTTGTGGTTGACAGGTTAATTAAGGTAGATCACTTCATTGCAAGTAAGTCCATTAATTTAGCTAGCGAGGTAGCTCAGATCTTCATCAGGGTGTTAGTGAGGCTGCATGGTGTTCCCAAGAAGATCATATTAGACATAAATTCCAATTTCACTTCCTAGTTTTGGAAGGTGTTTTTTGAAATTTTGGGGACAAATTTGGCTTTCAGTACAACTTATCATCCATAGAAATATGGATAGACAGAGAGGGTGAATAATATTCTTGAGGACATGTTGAGGATGTACGTCATGCATTATAAAAGGAAGTGGGAGGAGTATCTTCCATTGTTAGATTTTGCATATAATACCAGGTATCATGAGTCCTTGAGGATGAGTCCATTTGAGGTTCTCTACGGGCGGAGTTGTAATACTCCTACTAGCTGGAGTGATCTAGTGAATAGGGTGTTGATTGGATCATATATGATGGAAGAGATTGAACATGAAATGCAAGTGATTAACAAGAATTCGAAGGCAACACAAGACATGAAGAAGAGTTATGTGGACCATCATAGGAAAATTAAGGAGTTTCAATTTGGGGAGCATGTGTACTTGCACATCAAGCCCAAGAGGATATCCTTGAGGATTGGATCTTGTATCAATGTGGAACCTCAATATTGCAGGCCTTTTGAGATCCTTTAGAGGATTGGACCAATGGCCTACAAACTTGCAATGTTGCTGTTAGTGAAAATCCATGATGTTTTCTATGTTTCATTGCTTAAGAGATATGTGCAGTATGTTGATCATGTGATTGATTGGTATAAATTTCAAGTGGAACCAAAGGGAGAATTCCAACTAAAACCTAAGTGCATATTTCAGTGGAAATAACTCATGCTCCATAACCAAGAAATAGAGCAAGTTAAAGTGCAGTGGAAGCACTTTGGGCCCAATGAAGCTACATGAGAGATGGTTGATCAGATGCGGGATTTGTATCCTTCATTATTTTTTGGTTCTATTAGTGTTTATGAGTCACCAGTGATCAAATGTACTCTTTCAATGTTAGTTGATAGGGTCTTAGGTCAAATTGTTATAGTTTCAAATGAATTTTCAAATAAAATTTGATCATTGTTCAGTGTCTAGGTATTATTACTGCTCCCTTCATTTTCAAGGTCATAAAATTCCATCATGGTGATGTCATAATTCCTCATGATAGGTTTTCAAATGAGTGTCTTGATCATAAATTTTTTCACTAAGTCATTCATATGCATACTGCAAGGTTCAAAGGTCCAAATCATAGTTTTATATATGCATTTGGTGTCATCATTAGGTTAGGTCATCAAAAGTCATAAAAGAGTCATGTCATCACCATTGTCACCATAATGGGAATTAGTGGGAAAAAGTGATCAAAAAGAGTTAAAAGGTACACTTACCTCTCAATATAGATGTAACCTTTCGTAATAAAGTGATAAAGCTGCAGTACACTATCCTATCATTTCATTTTTCAAAAAAGACGTGATGTCACTCCATGACCAAAACAAAAAATCGACTTTTTAGCTATAAGAAGACCATAAAAGCATTCTAATTCTTAATTTCATCTTCATTGAGCCCCTCTCCATCATTGAGCTTCATCTCAGCCACCAGGGCATCAAATTTCTTCATTTTTAACCTTGCCTACCTAGCTCACTGTTCTTTTGGTGCCTTCGCTTCATTTTTGGAAAAGGAGGCAAAAATAAGCAACCAAAGGGATTTATTAAACATTAAATAGGTTCTAGAGACTCTACATGAAGGAATTATCCTTTTCTACCTTTCTCATGAAGTAATTTCTCTAAAAATGCATTGCAAATACCTCTCCTAGCGCTTCGTCGCACTTTTGGTTTCTCTAAGCTTTTGATTCATCTCAGTAATAAAATCCCTATTTTTCCTACTATATCACCCTCATACACAACTTATGTACCTCCCCCAACCATTTCTCATACCAATTCCCTTCATCTCCACTATTTTCCCCACAAACCCTAGCCCACGCTGCGTTTTTGAAAATTTCTAGGTTAGGACTCTGTTTTTTAGTTTTTTACATATTCCCCTCACCCATTTCAAAGGATACCATTCCCCTAGCCTCCCTAATTTCTTCCCCTAACCCCTATAATTTTCCCAAAAATTTCCCTAATCCATATCCCCTCCATTCCCTTGCCTAAACTAGCTGTCCCTTTTTCTCTATTTTCCCAATTCTACCCTACCCTTTCCTCCTACCAAACCTAGGGTTTTGTCAAGCAAACTGAAACCATGGATAGTGAGAAGAAGAATTATAATAAAGGAGGGAAAATCTCCAGATATGAGTGAACTCATATCCGTGATATCATTGCCTCATCATTCATCAAGAAATATTTTGAAGATGTGGGCTGCCTAGGGTTTTGTGAAAATATTCAAGAGGTAGGTTTCCATGCCAACTTGACAAGCCTCTTTTCCATTAATTTCATCATAAGAGGGATTGATTTCATCATATCAGTATATTCCATATCCTCAGCCATAGGTATCCCTAACCAAGGAGAAATTTGGTTTAAGGGTATGGATTTGGACATTGAACATTACAAAGTCTTCCTGAAACCACACTACAAAGATTCTCTTACTCATATATTTCCTTTCAGGAATTTCCTAGATAGATATGCTCCATTAATGAAGATGATCATGAAGTAATTTACATGTAAAGGCAGGTTTTCAAGGTTGTATCAGTATCACATAAGGCTGCTAATGCATTTCACTGCTACCAAACCTAAAAACCTACCCCACTACCTATTTAGGAGCCTATTCAAGATGACTGAAAATGTCAAAAGAAAAGGGAAATATCATCATGAAAACTTATTTCATCATGGTTTGGTCAAGATCATAGTTCTGCATTAGCTTTCACAAATCAATTTACCATAGTTTTGCATTATCTTTCACAAATCAATTAGTTGCTCTTGTGCCTGACACTAGTCAACCTAGCAATCAAAGCACTCCATTAGCACCATCAAGGCTAAAAGAGGTTGGCTCATCTAGTAAAGCATAATTTTCACATAAAATTAGGGCAGAAGTGACAAATAATCCTAGGGAAAAGGTTACTAAAACTTATAGCAGAGGTGAAATACTAGTGTTTTCCCCTGAGAGTGTGGAAAGAACTCATCCCAACACTATCAGAGAAGAAACATTAGGAAGCAAAGATGATGCACCCTTGCATTAGGAAGAAAAGGTACCTTTAAAGCTTGACATGGATGACCTGGCAGAGCATAAGGAATTCAAATAAGCTAAGTAAATAATCAAAGAAAAAGAGGCAGAGATAAGAGAGCTTAAGGATAATCTCTCAAAAGCAAACTTCATGGTATCATTTTTGTAGCAAGAGAACATGAAACTAAAGGTAAATCAACTGCTCATAAGCAAACCTAATGCAGATTTTGAGGCAGAGAAAGATAAAGTCAAGGTTTTCATAGATGTGGATTATTTTGAAGACAATTATTTTCAGTTACAGCCAAGGAGGCCAAAGACAAGATAAGCAACAAGACAGGAAAGACAGGAAAACAAACCCTCTCTTCCTCAAGTACACCAAAATCTAGATGACACTATAGCATCAGAGATTGAAGAATACATAGAGTTTTGGCTTGGGGTAACCAATGAGAACTTGGAGAAGCCCCTAAAGAAGGAAAAAAGAGCTACAAAACTTCAAAGACACATGGCTAGACATTATTACACCAGGAACTGGATTTACATATTTAGGGTTAGGAATATGAAAAAGAAGCTTAAGAAAATCCTAATCAATCTTAAAAAGAGAGATAACCTTTATTTTCTTGCTAATGCATCATTTTTTGTCTAGGACATCACTGAGATATGCTAATAATGAAGTTTCATCAAATTTTTAGAAGTTTTGGTCAGTTTTTGGATTTTTGGTTAATTCTGGCAATTTAGTTGCACAGAAGCACAATGTGGCAATGCTGTGCTTCTTCTCAGGGAATCCAAATGATAAGTGTATTACATGAATAGATAGCCCTTGACCCCCACATCATATATATGCAGCTTAGTTGCCATGTCAGCTCACAATTTTTGAGAAAAATTCAATAAACCGTTCATTTTTAATGTTTCTACCTCCTTTTTGGACCCCATGCCACGCTTCTGGAGTAGCCTTGGGACATTGGATTTTTCGGTGCCATGGAGGTGGATTTTTGTAGGTTTAAAGGTTTAGAGGCATAGTTGACATCCAAGGCTATCTTAATCAACCTTCATTTTAGGTCAAAGATCAGGTTAAGCCACCCAAAAAGTGCCTCAAAGACCACGCTGTGCTTCTGTCAGAAAGTCAAATTTTCGAGTTTTCTCAGTCAAAGTCAATATCTGATGATGTAATTTGTATTTTTAGGAGTTTAAATGATTTAATTAAATGTAATAGTGCTGGTAAAGGTTAAATTTATGTAAATTCATGGTCATCAATGCTTTTAAATTCAGTCAAGGCTAAATAGAGAGTTAGTTCCTAACGTCCCTAGTTTTAGGTTTGGTTAGAGAGATTGATGTAATCAGTTCCTATCATGATGGATTCGACCCCTGAGAGGGGGGAAGTTAGTTTTTGATATATATGTATCCCTGATGAAGTCAAATCAAAGGTTGGACATCAGTTAAACAAAGGCTTGGAGCTAGTGTACATCATATTTTTGTAGGAAATATACATGCAATTACAACTATTCTCTTGGGATTCTTGTGGTATGCTTTAGTGACAATGTTTTTCCTTTGTTTTATCATAATATTGAATATTTTTTTCTCCTTATTACCATTATCATGCTTTCATGTGATTATCTCATGAGTGTATAAACATACTTCATAGTTTATATGCTCTGTTTTGATGAGATTTTCATGTTTGTGTTCCATATATTCTGATAAATGAATTCATAGTCTTATGCTCATTTTGATCCCTCTCTACTTCAACCCTATACCACAATGTCAACTCAAATATGTCACTGATAATACCTACCTTGCCCCATCTTATCCCTACAACTGATCATTTGAAACCTTGACCTAGTTCCCTAGACCTTTGAGCCTGATCCAACAAATCCTAAAAATAAAATCCTAGCGAGTTGAATATCTAGCCTAAGACCTATTTTTCTCTCCAGTCTCTTCATTGGCTGTGAGATTGCAGAGAGAGCCCTCTATGATTTGGTACGTCTAGCTACCAAGTCCAAAGTTGGTATGAGGTTACCTCCTTTGGTCTCCTTTCTCAACCTTGGGAAACTGAAGTGCGCTAACATTTTTGGCACCATTGCTAGAGAGATCACATTTTCCCTGGGTGTGAACGACAAGTATTAGATCTGATTGATGATGGTGGGTAATGATAAGACACAAAAAGGCTGAAATCATCCACCTGGTGAATCCAAATCGATTTCGAAATCAAATCCAAAGACTCCACTGGAGGATGAACCTTACCAAAAAAAACACGAAAATACAATTGGGACAATGCGATAGTTGTGGAAGTTATTTTGTTGGTCAAAAGGTCAAAGTTGAAGGCATAAGAAAGGGAGAACATAAAGGAGTACATGAAATCTTCAAAAATGAAGCTTGATATTTTGGTAAGTAAAATGGAATAAATGATGGAAAAGATCATCACGATGGATGGATTTGCTGTTAAAAAACACCTTGTACCACTTATTGCAGAAGAAGAAGAGTTTGTTGGCCCTAACTATTTTCCTGCTAATTCTAGTTACCATAGATGAGAAAATTATTGTTTTATCTATTCATTTATGGACAGTCATGAAAACTGATTTGCAGGTCATCCAGTGGAGAAATAATTTGCTGATATAATGTGTATGCTTGATGATATTGCTTATATGGATGATTTAACCAAGTATGATCAGTATGATGATGACTATGCTGTCGAAATTAGAGGAAAAATGAAGGAAATTGAAGAAGAAGGATAAATCTATAATAAAAAGGAATTAGAGAACCAATTTACATCTTTTATTATTTTTGGCTTGAGAATAGTGTTAGAGAGGGAGAGAGATCCAAGAAGATAAAACAAGCAAGTAGGAAAACGAAGGAAAGGAAAATGAAATTACGAATTTTTCCTTGGAAAAAAAAAACACAACATCAAGACTATTAGTTTAACCATCCTCCTAAGGGCCAATATTTTATCCTAGGCCCCCAACCATTTAATATTACAAGATAAGAGCTTCTTGGGGATCCCCTAGGAAATATTTTCTCCACTCTAATAGCCCCTAAAATTAAACTTTTTTTGCCTTAATGGAACTCCTTAGTCGCTCATTCTTGGACAAGATTTAACCATGAAATCCTTCCCACGTTAGGGCCTCCCAGTTACTTTGGATCATCCAACCCTACACCCCCAAATATCAAATATTCATTTTAGGATGTTCTAGGCCTTAAGAAGTAGTGTCCCTTTGCTCAGTACCCCAACCCCCAAGTCCTTAAGGTGTTGTGGCATTGTTTGAAGTCTTTTCTTGAAAGAGTAAACCCCCTATCATAGAGTTTGAGTCTTGATATAGGTTAACCACAAATATTTCCTCATCACTTGATCATAAACTTGAGCCTTAGGGTCAAAGGGGATTTATATTACTCAAATCCAACATGTCAGCACAAAGGGGACACAAATCACTCCGGAACAGAGAAAACCAAGACTGGAGAATGAGTTGAATGCAAAGGGTACTCACTTGATGCTTGCAATTTATGGTGCCATAGGAGGTAGATCTTCTATAATAATGAGACAGCAAGTTAAAGAAATCCCAACATATCTAGAGGGTACATTGAACCATCATTGCTAGTGTACAAATCCAAGACCAAAGGAATAGATATATCTCCTACCAACAAACCCTTTTCATACTCCCAATCCATCTCACCCTACTTCAACAATTCCACCAACCTGACCACTTGTACCTTATTCCAAACCCTATTCGTTTAATAGATGAGTAAACCTCTTAGACTCATCCTAAAAACCTAATTAGCAAAATTGATCACTTTCTCATCCTAATTGGTGTTTCCTTTTTAAGTACATATCATAGTCCTTAAGAACATGATGATAATTATGACACCACACACAAGGAAAGGGAAAGTTCACATTATAAAAATATTGAGTGTGGGTCTTTTTTCTTATCATTATATTTGGTGACTTGAATATAAATTCACTCATATCTATCTCCACTAATATAGACCGATTTGTGCAGATGAGATATCCTTACCTTAACCTTACTAATGTATGACTTGGTTATGTTTCTATTTGGTTTATATAACATGGTATGTTTGCAAGAAGAAGAAGATCAAAGATGATGAGTATAATGGTGGATTACAATTCACGTGACTCTCCTTATAGATGAACTGAGCAGCAAGGAGCTGAGTACTCTACTGACATAGTAGATACATTATGTAACACCATCTTCCCACATTTTCCCAAGCTACCCGGTTCATTGGGGTAAACATACGACGAGAGGATACTATGATCTGATTCAACCTCCCAGGTCACCTTAAGGAAGTGGAACTGACACCACACAATGACACAGTCCTTTTGCACCTACTACAGGAAACCCATGAGCCATCCAAACCTTATAGGTGGCTAGCCCTTGAGACAAAATGACATATTTTGTGCATTAGTCCCTAGTCGCTCCCTTGATATGGGAAAGAGTGTGACTGGAACCCTCCAGTAACTCACACAACATGCACATGAGTGTGATTGGGGAATTTTCTAGGTAGTTCTAAGCCTGCGACCCTGATTTATGTACCAATTTCTTAGGCCCAAGGCTCTAGTCACTGTCCAAAAAATCCATGACACTTCAAAAATTGAAAGATAACAACATAATAAGGATGCATATGCAATCACTTGAACAAGAAATGACTGGATCCCTACTATCCATGATAGTAATTTCATCAAACATGTCACAAATAAGTAATCTATAGGTTTAAACAATGAATCTGAGCATAAGGGTCTTATAGTTATATGAGATTCACTAAGAAGCATTGTTACCTTATCACATTAGCTGCAATATCATCTATTAGGTCATACATTCATTATTCATTCAATTGAAAGTCAAAACATGATGAGAGCCATACATCATCACTAGCAAAATACATACTCATAACTAACATAATAGCAACAAAAATACCAAGGATACAACATCCATAGAATCCACATACAAACTAGTATATTACTCATGAGAAAATAAGGGAAAATAACCTATTATTAATGTATGCAAAGTCCAACCAAGTTTGGGACTTCCACGTTCCACCTGACCATATATTGGCTTAACCAAATATTTCTTTCAACCAATCATCCCCATGTCATATTCCAAGCATGAATGTGGGACTCATAACCAAAATCAACTAGGGCTTCCCAAGGCTACACCACCTCACCCTCATCAATAAAACTAGGCTTTACCGCAATCTAGACCGAATCACTAGGCCAAAAAATAAACATGTAACTCTAGGTTTTACCATGATATCCACTAGATCACTGGGCAAAAAAAAACATGTTTGCCACTGAATTTCTTCACCTACACTGTGAGAAATTTTCCTGTCTCCTTGTCTCTAGGATTTACCGCAATCCACACTCGATCACTAGGTCCTAACCGAGACTCCACCCCCTAGGCTTTACTGTATATCCTACCATTCACTAGCAAGTATTCCTAGGCCTAATCAAGGGAAACCACTTCTAGGATTTAACTTATATCCCGACATTCACTGACAAGGATTCTTAGGCCTACTGAGGCACACATTACCTGGATTTACCGCAACCCACAGTCTAGTTCAGGGGTCACTAGGTCAATGGCTTTACAACAATCCATATTCTGGTTCAGGGATCACTAGGTGATGTGTTATTTCATTTAGAGATTTACCTCACTCAAATTTGAATCCATCCTAAAATCCAGCTCAACCAAAACATGAGAACCCCATCACATCATGGCTATCCAGAAATGGCAAGGCTAGGTTGAAAAACACTGTCACATTTGGAAAAACCCATTCCCCTGACAAACATAGAACCAAGAACACACATGAAACACCATGCATGCCAAATATATCAAGGAAACCACAATTTCCAAGAGTGAGAGAGAGAGAATAGAGGGAGAGCTCCAAAACTAAACTGACAAAAGGTGCCAACTGATCCTCATAAGACTTTTTTTTATCAATGAGGCCTCTAATTTCTTCATTTTCCAATATATTCTTTCATTTTCCTCCTCACATGCAACCTGTGACCTTTCACCTTCATTTTCTCCTAATTTCCATTATTTTCATAAATAAAATGCTAATTAATGCCACCTTGCCTTTCCAGTGACTTAGCCACTGACTTTGTCAATTTCCATAGCCATAATAAACCAAATGAACACCCATAGTAGGATGTTTTTCCCAACATTTAGTTTGGAATAAGTGTCCTATAACTGTGGTTATTATTTTTCCTTTATTAACTTTTATTACATGGAATTTTCACCAAGGTTGTTACACATTAAGAAGCTTGAAGGTAGAAATCAGAAGTTACAAGGCAAATAATGATAGGATAGTGTAGTCATAAGAAAGACTTGCCAGAGCTTCAGAAAAGTATGTCAAGGTCAGTGCAGTTATCCTTTAGAGCTTATTAGATTTGCAGAGGTAGGGACAACCAAGGATCAATTATGAACCGGAGGAAAGGACTAACGGGGCATATGGTAGTAGGTCTCGATTTGGGCATAGGTTGGAAATAAATGACATAGTCAGAAGTGGAAGATGATTGGATACACTCAACATGAGAGATAGTGGTTATGGGTTCTGTTCTAGTTCTAGTTTAGAGATATATCATGGTAATCATCCCCATCATCCTCACAGGAGGAGTGAGAGGGGGTACTTTCCAAATGAGTTCAAGAAAGCCAAGCCTCCTACATTTGATGGAGAGATGAAGAAACTGTAAGATACAAAAGCATGGCTGCTTGGGATGAATAATTTCTTCAAATTTCATGATTATACAAAGAACTTGAAATCTAGGATAAATTTTTTTAGTCTCAAAGGGAAAGTAAATATCTAGTGGGAAGATGTGAAGCATGTTAGAGCCATCAAGGTAGAAGTGTTGAGTGGGCATGGGTTTAAAAGAATATTCAGGAAGAAGTACTTTTCCGAGAGATATTATGATGGAAATGATAAGGAGTTCAATGAGCCAAAGATGGGTTCTAGGATAGATGAAGAGTACATGACTAATTTTCTAGAATTGTTGAGGTATGTTCCTTACTGCAAGGATGAGAAGACAAAGGTATAAAGGTTCATCAGTGGATTTCCATTAGAATTCAAATATCAGATTGAGTATGATGAACCTTGGTCACTGGAGGAAGTCATTGGGAAGTTCAATCACTGTTACGGGTAATGGAAGCGTAAGTTTGAGCCTAAGCATGATTGGAAATGGAATGAAAAATCTAAAGGAAAATGACCTCAAAAGTGGGAAAGACCTTAGGATGCAGGTGAGAAAGAAAATGTGGCTCCTTATAATAATTTTAATGCAGTATAGAAGGGACATGGACCTCAGCCTAGAGAGTAGTAGAATAAAGGTAGTGGCAGGGAACCATTGTAGTGTTGGATTTGTGGCAACGATCATCGCAAGAAGGATTGTATGTTGTATGAGGGTGGTCGACGACAGATTTAGAGTGATCGGGAGGCGTAGACAGTTGATGATGTTGGTAAGAGAATTCCTCAGATCTACGAAACACTTGATAATAGGCATGTGAACCATCAAGCATCCGTTATTGAGATGGAAGGTAAGTTCAGTGGTCGAGTTGTTTCCATTTTGATTGATCTTGGATCTAATTATAGTTATGTTAGTCCTAACCTGCTGGATTGGATAAGTGTGGCTTGAATAAATAAGTGCATGCAAAATATTGGTTAGTGCAGTTGGCTATAAGGACTAAGAAAAGAGTTCATCATTGGGCAAGAGCTTGTGCATTTGAGTTGAATGGTATGCCTACATCAACACATCTAAATGTGCTTCCTTTGGGATCATATAACATGATTTTGGGTATGGATTGGTTGTTTATTCAGAAGACTAAGGTAGATTTCTATGAGAAGGCTATTGAGTGTTTGGATGATGATGGAGAAAAGAGAATCTTGAAGGGAAATAAGAAACCTAGATCAGTGAGAATGGTTACAACTATGCAGGAAAAGCGTAGTTACAGGAAAGGGTGTGTATTGTTTGCAGTGCATGTATCTAGTGACAAGGGGAATGATGTTGAGGATGATGAAGTCTTCAAGAGTTATCCTATTTTTTAGTAGTTTCAGGATGTGTTTCCAGTAGATATTTCAGTGTTACCACCTCATAGGGAAGTGGATTTCTCTATTGAGTTGGTACCAAGAGTAGCACCAACATAAAATGCACCTTTTAGGATGAGCACTCCAAAGTTGGTGCAATTGAATTTGCAGCTTAAGGAAATGCTTGATAAGGGATACATAAGGCCAAGTGTGTCTCCTTGGCGCACGATAGTGTTGTTTGTTAAGAAGAAGGACAATACTCTCAAGTTGTGTATTGATTACAGGAAATTGAACAAGGTGACTATTAAGAACAAGTATCCTTTTCTGCAGATTGATGACTTGTTTGACTAGTTGAAGGGAGTAGTAGCATTCTGAAAGATTGATTTGGGATCCGTATATCATCAGGTGCACACCAATGAAGAAGATATTTAGTAGAAGACCACATTCCATACCAGGTATGGCCATTATGAGTTCGTAGTGGTTCGGTTTGGTCTTACTAATGCTTCAACTAATTTTATGTGCTTGATGAACAATGTGTTGTGTCCTTATTGGGATAATTTTGTGATAATGTCCATGAATGATATATTGATATATTCTAGGGATGAGGAAGAGCATGTAAAGCACCTGACAACAATTTTAATATTGTTAAGAGAGCATCAGTTGTATGACAAACTCAGCAAGGGAAATTTCTTTAAGACTGAAGTTCATTAGTTGGGACATGTTGTTTCCAAGGAAGGTATAGCAGTGGACCCAAAAAATATTAAAGCTATCATGGAGTGGGAAGCTCCTAGGAATGTGGATGAGGTTAGATTATTCATGGAAATGACAGGTTATAACAAGAGGTTCATCAAAAAATTCTCATGGTTTGTTTATCCTACTACATCCTTGCAATGGAAAGGTAAGAAGTTTTGATGGACTGAGGAGTGTGCAACTATTTTTGAGCAATTGAAGTATTTTCTTACAAATTCTCTAGACTTGAAGACTGTAGATCCAATTAAGGGTTTCGTGGTATGTAAAAATTATTGTAAGAGAGGAATTGGTGGAGTCATGACACAGGAAGTACATGTAGTATGCTATGAGTCAAGGAAGTTGAATGAGCACAAGCAGAACTATGTGACTCATGATCTTAAGTTGGTAGCTATCATTCATGCCTTGAATATGTGGGGGAATTAACTTCTTAGCAGGAGGTTTATTCTGATGACTGATCACAGTGTACTGATGTACTTGTTTGACCAACCTAATCTAAATTCCAGGTAAGCCATATGGTTGGCTAACCTTAGTGAGTTTGACTTCGATATCATATACATCAAGGGCAATGAGAACTAGGTTGTAGATGCTCTTAGTAGAAGAGTGCAGGTGAATCACATTGTAGTAGTGAGTTCTTATGGAAATGATTTTCAGGAGAAAATATTGCAGGCATGAGGAGTATCATGTTACATGTTACATCAACGAGGGGAATGTCATAGGGATGATGAGTATCATCTCACAACAATTGGCTTTGTCAGATTAAGGAACATGATTTATGTGCCAAATAAAGATGAGATCAAGAAGCTTATCTAGAGGGAATTTTATGGCACACCATATTCAGGTTATCTAAGATATCAGAAGACTTTTATAGCAGTCAAAAAGTTATATCATTGGCCGAACTTGAAGAAAGAGGTGGTTGAGTTTGTTGCAAAATGTTTATATTATCAATTGGTGAAAGCAGAGTGTAAGCATATAGCTGGTATTTTGCAACCTATTATGATTCCAAAATGTAAATGGGAGGTCATTTCCATGGAATTCATTATAGTTTTTTTCAGGGCATCGAAGCAACATGATTCCATCATGGATGTGGTTGAAAGGTTAAGTAAGGTAGCTCACTTCATTGCAGTTAAGTCCAGTAATTTAGCTAGCGAGGTAGCTTAGATCTTCATCAGGGTGATAGTGAGGTTGCATGGTGTTTCCAAGAAGATCATATTAGACATAGATTCCAATTTCAGTTCCTAGTTTTGGAAGGAGTTTTTTGCAAGCTTGGGGAAAAAGTTGGCTTTCAGTACAACTAATCATCCACATAAAGATGGACAGATAGAGAGGGTGAATAGGATTCTTGAGGACATGCTGAGGATGTACGTCATGGATTAGCAAAGGAAGTGGGAGGAGTATCTTCCACTATTAGATTTTTCATATAATAACGTGATCTGAAAATGGAAGGTACTTGAAAAGGGTGCAAGGTATCCATTTTCAATTATGTAAATGAGTGCAAAAATACTTTAAGTCTAAATCTAAAAATGTGAGAACTTCATATTTCTAATACAGATATTGACTGTAAGGGGCATTTACCAGATATTTCACCTTTCAAAGAAAGGATGAATCCAGAGGCTACCTGGCCCTCTTACAGACTTTGCCTAAAGAAATAATAGAAGTAAACACTCAGATTTGATTAAAATGATCTTGCTTTAAACTTGATGTTATGCGGAAATTTAACTTGCAAATGGTGTATGCCTTTTCACTGTTTATGTATCTTAAGTGTAATTATTTTTGCTGAAACTTAACATGGGTATCAGCAACAATATTCAGCAATATAATATCAAAACACAACATCAATATGATATAGGAGTTCACCCAAACTCTTGGGCTACATCTCCTGGATCAAGCCTCCCAAAATGGGCTTGTCCTCTTGTATTAAAAGCTCTCAAATGCAATACAAGATTATAAGTGTCTCAATAGATAAATATGAATATATATACTGATTCAGAAGGTAGGAAAAAGTTAATAATGCCTTTTAAAACTCACTAAACAGTGAAATATTACCATAAACAGTGATCTCTTCATCAATGTCCTGCTGGTGCTTTGAACTTCTCTGCAACTTTTCAGGCTGTAGAAGTCCTCAAATGCCTCTGAAAACTCCTCCAATGGCTTCATAAGGTCGAAATTATCTGAAATAGAGCTTTTTTTCACCTCAAACTGATAACCACAACTCAAAATAGCTTCAATCCCAAAATGGCCCTAGTGGCCCTGAAAACTCCCCAAAAGGTTTTCGGCCTCTGAAAGTCTTCAAACAGAGCTAAGACCTATTCCAATGGCTCTATAATGTAGTAAATAGTCTAAAATGACTTTTGGTTCACTGAAAAAGGTTAACCACAGTTCAACCAAACTCAAAACCCAAAATGGCCCTAGTGGCTCAAAAAGCTTCTTCGAAGCTAAACAGGTCGAAAATGAGCTCCAATGGCTCTGAAACCTACGCCATTGAGTCCAAAAGACTGAGAAAATATGAAATAAAAAAAAATTTCATTCCAAAAGGTTGAGTAAAGAGAAAGTTACGACCAAAACAACTTTGCCCCAATTTCCTCCACTAAATGTGGGGCAACTGCCAGTTAACTCCACTAAAAGTGGAAGTCCGCCTAAATTTGGAAGCGCCTCCAGAATCTCCGCCATATTAAAATCCACTTAATTGAAGTTTAATTAAATATTAAACTTGAGATTAGGCTCCTTAAGCGCTCTTAACATTAAGCTCCCACACTGGTCATATGATGAGGTTCCATGGGAGGAGGGCTGGCCCCTTCGTGCTCCGCCGGACCCACTTCACTAAAAGTGCAATAACTTCTTCATACGGTGTCCGTTTTTTGAACCATTTGCGGCACCGGAATCAGGAAGACGAGACCTATGAAACCATATTGGTTTAAACCAATTTTGAACATTTTCAATTTTGAGCTTTTTCCCAAGCTCAGATTTGAGCTCCTGATCACACCTCCCAAATGAGAGGCTTTTGGTCCCCAAAAGCTTACTGAAATGAAGAAATGAACTGTAGTACAGAAAATGAGAGAATAAAAATCCTCTTCTCTTCAGCCCTTCAAAATTTTTTGCCTTGAAAAGCAAATGAAATTGAACCACAAATGAAAAGAAATCGACATTTCTCTTCCTGAATGCGCTTGTCCACAACTGTCCACAACTGACCTTCTTGAACCCACACAGAAATTTCTGGCGAGAAATTTATAGAGTGAAACTATACAATGCTGCCTTGATCAATGATCTAAGGTGGCTCAAAACAAACAAGATATTACAGCATAAAATACATGCATACATCCGAAATTTGCATATGTACAAAAGGAGTACGTCTTACTGTGTCAAGAAGTCCATCCACTTCTCACCGAGCCATTTCCATGGTGACTTTTGCTGCTGCAACTTTTCCTCATGTGAAACTTCCCTTTCCACATCAATAATGGAATCCATGATTCCACCTTCGCCAATATTTTTGTCCTCTTGCTGCATGTGCGTGGGACGACGAGTTGGATGCAAATTCCAACAATGAGAGACAACATGTCCCTTCTTTTGGCAAAAAGTGCAAATCATATGCACATTCTTTGAAGGTAGTCTTTGCTTCATCTACTTCTTGTGTGCCTTCTTCCTCATCCAGCATCTCGAAACATGATGGTTAAATTGACCACAAAATGTACAATAAATCCTCTTATGCTGCTTTGCATGCTTGCCATAAGCTGCATGTCTACCATCTTCTTGCTGCAACAAAGGCTTCAAACAATGGTAAGGAAGATTGCCATCATGACATTGATGTAATTGAGAACTTGGGAGAAATGTTCTCTTCAAATTTGCATCACATACTTGAATTCATGTGCTCAAAGCTTCGCCATTAAGCTGCTCATAGCCAAGACCAATATTCTTGGGACGCTCCACAACACAAATAGGCTCAACAATGCCTTGTGCATGCTTGCCCAAACCTTTGCCTTCTTGATAGCCCAATTTCAACATCAATTTGGACCCAATACCTCTTGTATGTCTTTCAAACGAACCAACACACTTTTCAATAGAGGAAACTAAAGACTAATTTACCTCATGATTTACATCCTGAAGATGAGGTATTTTCTTGGACAAAGCTTCTTGAGCTTGAAGAAGCTGCAACTCCATATCATGCAGTCTTTGAAGAATGGCTTCTTTCTCTTCCTGCATAGCTAGCAATTGTACACAAAGTTGAACACTTTCCCTTTGATCCTCAAGGAGAATCTGCACCATGTCCTTCACCTTAAAGAACTCATTCTTCATGTCATCATTGAAGAATATCGTGAAGGAGGAAACTTCACTTGTGTCAGAAGTTGACATTATGTAAATGGTCAAAACAACCAAAAAGAACTTCCAAAGAAAAGTCCTCAAAGCTTTCAATCAAATGACAAGCTTTTAACCAAATGTCAGTAAAGACCCCTTCTCATTCAAGCATCCATTTTGCAACCAATAAAACAGTAAATCTCTTACACTGTTTTAAAAAATTTTGCACACAAAAAATGCTCAACCCGAGCTCTGATACCATCTGATCTGAAAATGGAAGGTACTTGAAAAGGGTGCAAGGTATCCATTTTCAATTATGTAAATGAGTGCAAAAATACTTTAAGTCTAAATCTGAAAATGTGAGAACTTCATATTTCTAATACAGAGATTGAATGTAAGGGGAATTTACCGGATCTTTCACACTTCAAAGAAAGGATGACTCCAGAGGCTACCTGGCCCTCTTACAGACTCTGCCTAAAGAAATAATAGAAGTAAACACTCAGATTTGATTAAAATGATCTTGCTTTAAACTTGATGTTATGCAGAAATTTAACTTGCAAATGGTGTATGTCTTTTCACTGTTTATGTATCTTAAGTGTAATTATTTTTGCTGAAAATTAACATGGGTATCAGCAACAATATTCAGCAATATAATATCAAAACACAACAACAATATGAAATAGGAGTTCACCCAAACTCTTGGGCTACATCTCCTGGATCAAGCCTCCCAAAATGGGCTTGTCCTCTTGTATTAAAAGCTCTCAAATGAAATACAAGATTATAAGTGTCTCAATAGACAAATCTGAATATATATACTGATTCAGAAGGCAGGAAAAAGCTAAGAATGCCTTTTCAAACTCACTAAATAGTGAAATATTACCATAAACAGTGATCTCTTCATCAATGTCCTGCTGGTGCTTTGAACTTCTCTGCAACTTTTTAGGTTGTAGAAGTCCTCAAATGCCTTTGAAAACTCCTCCAATGGCTTCAGAAGGTCAAAATTATTTGAAATAGAGCTTTGGTTCACCTCAAACTGATAACCACAACTCAAAATAGCTTCAATCCCAAAATGGCCCTAGTGGCCCTGAAAACTCCCCAAAAGGTTTTCGGCCTCTGAAAGTCTTCAAACAAAGATAATACCTATTCCAATGGCTCTTTAATGTAGGAAATAGTTGAAAATGACTTTTGGTTCACCGAAAAAGGTTAACCATAGCTCAACCAAACTCAAAACCCAAAATGGCCCTAGTGGCTCAAAAAGCTTCTCTGAAGCTAAACAGGTCGAAAATGAGCTCCAATGGCTCTGAAACCTACTCCATTGAGTCCAAAAGGCTGAGAAAATATGAAATAAAAAAAAAATTCGTTCCAAAAGGTTGAGTAATGAGAAATTTATGACCAAAACAACTTTGCCCCAATTTCCTCCACTAAATGTGGGGCAACTGCCAGTTAACTCCACTAAAAGTGGAAGTCCGCCTAAATTTGGGAGCGCCTCTAGAATCTCCGCCATATTAAACTCCACTTAACTGAATTTTAATTAAATATTAAACTTGAGATTAGGCTCCTTAAGCGCTCTTAACATTAAGCTCCCACACTGGTCATATGATGAGGTTCCATGGGAGGAGGGCTGGCCCCTTCGTGCTCCGTCGGACCCACTTCACTAAAAGTGCAATAACTTCTTCATACGGTGTCCGTTTTTCGAACCGTTTGCGGCACCAGAATCAGGAAGATGAGACCTATGAAACCATATTGGTTTAAACCAATTTTGAACATTTTCAATTTTGAGCTTTTTCCCAAGCTCAGATTTGAGCTCCTGATCATAACGGGTATTAGGAGTCCTTGATGATGAGTCCATTTGAGGGTCTCTACAGGTGAAGTTGTAATTTTTGAGAATTTGGAGGGATGTAGGTTAATACAAATTTGCTTCTTGATAATTACTTGTAAACTTACTTGCGGTACTTATGTATTCTCTTCTTTTAGTTTAGTTAATCTTTCATCAAGTAAATTATCAAAAGATGCTAGACACAAAAGTTAGGCTCCTAGAGCCAGGGAAAAACCTATCCCTCTTGGAGAGGAAAACTCGCAAATAATTATTATTATAGATCTTCAAATGACAAGTACCATGACCCAGACTTTGACCCTTAATCTAGATGTGCTTCCAAGACCTTGATCTTCACAATTTATGCCTCTCCTCCTTATGGTTAATCTCCTAATCTCTACTAACTCTATCTTATTATCACAATCCTTATTATCCTCGACTATCTTCAACCTGTCCTTAATTATTTGTTGAATACTCTTGATTATCCACAATCTTTCTTCCTGCACTTGACTGAATTCAGATGATGCCATAGTTCACTGTTCTGCCTGGACTTATCTTCCTTCCTGTATTTGACCAAATTCAAATGTTTCCCTAGTTAACAGGTCTGCCTAAACTTACCTTCCTTCTTGCACTTAATCGAATTCAAATGTTTCCCTAGTTCACAACACTTGACCACATTTATAGACTTGCACTTATTTTAGGGTTCCACAATAATTCATGAGGTTGATCAACACCTTGTTTCTTATCCGCACTGATTCTTCCTGTAATTTCACACCGTAATCCTGAAATATGTTCGCAATTAGTTCTGGTAAGTGTATGGTGTAGGTGCATATATGTGTGTGTGTGTGTGTGTGTGTGTATTATATATACATTAATCCACATGCCATTTCAAAACCATCCGCAAAATTGTTCCAGACTTATCCACATTCATTTCAGAGGTATCTGCACTTATGTTGACTTTGACAGATCCACTTTTTTTTTGTCCAAATGGCCACAGAACATATGCTATTTATATAGTGTCAAGACTGTCTTTTAGGCCGACCATTCAACTAATATTTAGGTCGAATTTCATAGAGTTTATTCCAGCGTTTATGAGGTATTTCTTCACTGCTTTTAAAGCTTGACTTTCACCATTATTTGAGAGCTGTTGTGAGCTTCTTTCACAAGGTCTTGGAGCACATATTCCTCGGATAGATCCTTCATGTTGAGGCACTTAATTCTATTTAATCCTAGACAACAAAAAATAAATAGACATAAAGAAGAAGTCTATCTACATAATAAAATCTTGCTTATGAAACCCATGAAGAAAGTACACCAAAAATACATTTTATTATCTTTGTCTTCTTCTTTACATAAATACATAACTACATAGTCAACATGAAGACTGACCTAGTTACACTTTTCAACGCTCCCTCTTAACTAGGGAGGTATTCATACAGGTACATGGTCACTTTCAAATTAACATTGGTAATCGCATCTGTATAGCATCATATCAACCAGCATTTTCCTAGTGCAAGGACTTGACTAACAACCCCATATCTCAACAAGACAATGGGCTACAATTCTGGCGAGACACATGACTTATAGACACCATCGTCATTGTCTCTCCAAGGTACATACTCCACTCGGGTGTTCCCGAAGTATGACCTTCTTGGACTATTCTTCTCTTGGGTAGCTAGCCCTCAAAGAATATTAGTCCTTGAATACTCTTATCTTGAATGCCCTAACACATTCTCAAAGAGTATCGAATGCCAGATGATTACCCAATCCTCCATTCTATCTTCTAAGTGAAGACGAGAATGACGTGCCTATCTCTCCCTCTCAACCAAGGAGGACCTATTTCACAAGGGAATGTACTCATTCCTATACAAGGAATGTATCTAAGCTCATTCTTAGGAATTGCCAAGTTTCTTCCAAGTAAGAAACTTATCACCAGGCTCCCTCTTAACCAGGGTCCTCTAGCAGCAATGGTGAGACACCCAGCTGCTCTTAAAGAATTCATGTCCTCGATGTCATGGATTTCGATATTGAGGAATCTTCAACTTTTAGCTTCATAGGGAACAGATCATCCATCACTTCCATCCTTAG
Organism: Pinus albicaulis; assembly: GCA_034641835.2. Taxonomy (NCBI): domain Eukaryota; kingdom Viridiplantae; phylum Streptophyta; class Pinopsida; order Pinales; family Pinaceae; genus Pinus; species Pinus albicaulis. Next base: position 347,914,402 of record CM076582.1, read on the forward strand.
TCATGTCAGCTATCATAAAGTGATTTATCAGACTTCCTTTATCTGGTCCATTGTTGTTCCATGCCGCTTTCCTTCGAATCATCTCCAAGGATCATACATCCTTTCTCATGATTAGCAGCCTTGCACAAATTCATCCAGATAAAAATATTCATATGAACTTTTAGAACAAAAGTTACCTTAGTGATGATCTTTCACCATGACATCTTCTTGTAGTTATCAACATCCTTCATACAGATTGACACACCTCCTAATGATATGTTTTTTCCAAGGGTATTCTTCTTTACCAGACTTTCGTCAGATTCTACATATCTTCCCAGGAGATCTCCTAGTCACATCTTCTTGGCCTTCGGATCATAACTACCTCTTGACATGGTTGCATTTCATGATCTCTTTCTCTATGCACATTCTTCATTCCCAGGAACTTACAAATTTTCCAGTTTCTCGTTCATATACAATCACCTTATATTCCATGAGGACATATTATGTTGATTTCATCTATCAATGCACTGAGATATCCTTCTTCATAGATCATACTTCTAAATGTGGAGGCCTATTACCTACAACCATATGACATGAACTCACAACATCCAATATCAACATATATGTCTGCATATCTCATACTTATTTCCCTGAATCATCCTGTGGCAGTTTCACTTGAATGAAGAGCTTCATTCCTTTGGCCTGCTTCATCAATATGTCATCACATCCCAAAATTTTGTTACCATGATAACTCTTGATCTGATGACTGCTTTACTTTAGTAGAGAGATTTTCTAGAAGCTGTTTCACCGAAAGCTCCTTTCATGCTTCTATTGAGATGCTTCTTAATATACAGTGCTTTCTATTATACAATTAATTAGAGATCACTTAAAGAGGAATATGATCTCAATCATAGTAGATATCTCTCTCTTCCTCCTTCTTGGATCTCTTAGCATCAGGTTCTTCTCTTTCATTAGTGACATGGGCTTCTTCCTTTTTCCTCTTGTCCCTTTGATATTTAGGACAATCTCTTTTATAATTCCCAAGTTCATTATGTCCAAAGCATCGTACGTTGTCCATATTCTTTCTTTTATTCTGAGTGCCAAATTTTCTGAATCTACCTTTCTTCCTGTATGAGGTTGCAAAGGCATGAATCTCTTCACTTGGTCTTGTATTAGCTTTGGCCTTTAGTCTTGTTTCCTCTATTTTACATAGAGACCATAAATCATGGAATGGAGTGGCTTCTTTCTTCCCATATAGACTAGAAGTGAAGTTTCCCCATTCCTCTGGTAGAGCATTCAACACCATTGTAGTCATATTAGTGTCAGACATCACTTCTCCTAGTTCCTGTAGTTGATATTTTATTTCAGAAATCCTCATAAAGTATGGAGTGATTCCTACTTCCCTTGATAATTTCATTTTGTATAGTTCATGTCTTAGAGAGATTCCTTCTCCTGCAGTACTCACAGAGAAGAGCTCCACTAATTTCTCATATATTTGTTTTGCAGTCTTTAGTTTTGATACATAGGGAATGAGAGAGTCTTTGATGGATTCTATGAGAATCCTTTGGGCTCTAATTTCTCCCATTATGTACTTGGCATGGGCTGGAGCATCTTTTTTTTGGCGGCTGAACAGTATATCCTTCAATATATTCCATTAATTCGTCTTCAATTAAATTCAAGTTTGTTATCTTCTTCCATGCACTAAAATTTGATGACCCAACCAAATTTTTGCTTTCTTTACATGAATAAGGCATCTTAATAGATGAGGTAATGAATGCTTACTTGAGTGGACTTGCTTGCAGCTTCCTTGATGAAGATTGAGAATGAAGTCAAGGGTTTCCTTTCTTCAATGTTGTTGTACTTGAACCCTTGATTATAAAGACTATATTCAGAAGTTGTGATTCTCTTCAAACAATATCTTGAGTGAAAATATTTGATCTTTTGAATGATGTAGGAGATCTCACTTGAAGTAGTTAGATAGTCTTCCTTGCAAACTGATTTGTCTTTCCAACCCAAACTTTGATATTTTCTTCTTTGAGTGTCTTTGTTTACAAGCAACCCTTATGTTCAACACGTTAGCTCTTAAACCATGTTGAGAATTTGGAGGGTTGTAGGTTAATACAAATTCTCTTCTTGATAATTACTTTTGAACTTACTTGTGGTACTTGTGTCTTCTCTTCTTTTAGTTTAGTTAATCTTTCATCAATTCAATTATCAAAAGACGCTAGACACAAAAGTTAGGCTCCTAGAGCCAAGGCAAAACCTCTCCCTCTTGGAGAGGAAAACCCGCAAATAATTCTTCTTATAGATATTCAAATGACAAGTACCATGACCCATACTTTGACCCTTAATATATATGTGCTTCCAAGACCTTGATCTTCACAATTTTTGCCTCTCCTCCTTATGGTTACTGTCTCAATCTCTGCTAACTCTGTCTTCCTGCACTTGACTGAATTCAGATGACGCCCTAATTCACTGTTCTGCCTGGACTTATCTTCCTTCCTGTATTTGACCGAATTCAAATGTTTCCCTAGTTCACATTTTTGCATGCACTTACCTTCCTTCCTGTGCTTAATCAAATTCAAATGTTGCCCTATTTCACAGCACTTTACCGCATTTATAAACTTGCACTTATTCTAGGGTTCCGCAATAATTCATGAGGTTGATCAACACCTTGTTTCTTATCTGCACTGATTCTTCCTGTATGTTCACACCGTAATCCTGAAATATGTTCGCAATGATTTCTGGTAAGTGTATGTTGTAGGTGCATATATATATATATATATATATATATATATATATATATATATATATATATATTTGCATGCCCTTTCAAAACCATCGGCAAACTTGTTCCAGACTTATCCGCATTCATTTCAGAGGTATCCACACTTATGTTGACTTTTACAGATCCATTGTTTTCTTGTCCAAATGGCCGCAGAACATATGCTATTTGGGTAAAAATGTGAAGTTGGGAAACACTTTTTGCTCTTTTTTGACGTTGAAAATTGTAATTTTCTATGTTTTTTCAACTTCAACTCCATTAAACTCATATTTTTAATGCAAATTTTGCTTTGACATAAAAACAAGATTTGTAGAGAATTATCTTACCTCCATACTCGTATTTTTTTTTATAAACAATATTGACATATAGAGGGGTAAATTTGTTGTTTACTAACTTCATATATTTGAAATTTTCAGACAAACATAAATAGTCACTTTTTAAACCCTAACTTTTTTTAGGGAAGGTTATTCATTTTTTGGAAATAAACCATATCATCATAATCTACATATATTGCACTAGTGCACTGACTATTTTTCGGTAATCTTAAGATTAAATCACTATTTTTTATTATTTTTTGAAATGGACGAAGACAAAAAAACAGTGATGTTTCAGTACATTTTATGAGCCCTATATTTTCTTTTCAATGTGATCGTCGATAAGAAAACTGAGAGTACCCTTTTGAAGTAGACAGGGAGAGGAATAGCGATATGATTTTTCTGAATTTTTTGTGTTTCCATTTTAAAGTTATTGAATTTTAATTTAGTGCAATTTTCCAAACAATGAAATTCCACAGTGACACAATTTAGTATAAAATTAATAACAAATTGAAATTTTAAATGAAACTCCACAAATCTTACATCATTAGAAACTAGATTCAAAGATGAATCTAATGGTACCTGGTTTGAAATACAACATTTTTTTTTGTAGGTGTTCTGCCCCTCCAAAGCTGCAAGTTCCTGAAAACTGCAGAATTTTCTGGGTTTTTCGTTGACCAGAAACTCTCGACCAAGGTAATTTCTCGGACGAGATATTTATTAAACTCTCAACCGAGAAATTTAAAACTCTTGACCGAGAATTTAAACTTCCATAGGTTACATTTAACCACGCAGCTAAACTCTCGGCCGAAAGTTTAAAAAACTCTCGGGCGAGAGTTTGTGCCCGAGAGTTTACCCAAGCCAACTCTCGGCTGAGAGTTTGTCCCCAAGAGGTTACCCAAGCCAACTCTCAGCTGAGATTTTAATAAACTCTCAGACGAGAGTTTATTAAACTCTCAACTGAGAGTTTAGCCAAGGCCAACTCTCGTCCGAGAGTTTATTATACTCTCGGACGAGAATGTTTTAATCTCTAAATGTTAATCCAAAGCCGATGCAATATTTCGGGCGAGAGTTGTATCTAAATACTCATTTATCTAATGTCAAGACTGTCTTTTAGGCTGACCATTCAACTAATATTTTGGCCAACTTTCACATAGTTTATTCCAATGTTTATGAGGTATTTATTCACTGGTTTTAAAGCTTGAATTTCACCATTATTTGAGAGTTGTTGTGAGCTTCTTTCACAAGGTCTTGGAGCACATATTCCTCGGCTAGATCCTTCATGTTGAGGTACTTAATTCTATTCAATCCTAGATGACAAAAACCTAATATACCTCAAGAAGAATTCTATCTACATAATAAAATCTTGCTTATGAAAACCATGAAGAAAGTACACCAAAAACACATTTTATTATCTTTGTCTTCTTCTTTACATAAATACATAATTACATAGGCAACATAAATATCGACCTAGTTACACTTTTCAACAGTAATACTCCTATTAGCTGGAGTGATCTAGTGAATTGGGTGTTGATTTTACCAGATCTGTTGGAAGATATGGAACATGAAATTCAGCTGATTAACAGGAATTCGAAGGCAACATGGTATAGGAAGAAGATTTATGTGGATCATCACAGGGAAATTAAGGAGTTTCAACTTGGGGAGCATGTGTACTTGCACATCAAGCCCAAGAGGATATCCTTGAGGATTGGATCATGTGCCAAGGTGGAACCTTAGTATTGTAGGCCTTTTTAGATCCTTTATAGGATTGGATCAATGGCCTACAAAATTGCAATGCTGCTCACAGTGAAAATCCATGATGTTTTCTATGTTTCATTTCTTAAGAGATATGTGCACAATGTGGATCATGCGATTGATTGGTCTAAATTTGAACTAGAACCAAAGGGATAATTCTAACAAAAACCTAAGTGCATATTGTAGTGGAAATAACTCATGCTCTAGAACCGAGAAATAGAGAAAGTTAAAGTGCAGTGGAAGCACTTTGGGCCCAATGAAGCTACATGGGAGATGGATAATCAGATGTGGGATTTGTATCCTTCATTATTTTTTGGTTCTATTAGTGTCTATGAGTCACTAGTGATAAAATGTACCCTTTCAATGTCAATTGATAGGGTCTTAGGTCAAATTTTTATAGTTTCAAATGAATTTTCAAATAAAATTTGATCATTGTTTGGTGTCTAGGTATTATTACTTCTCCCTTCATTTTCAAGGTCATAAAATGCCATCATGGTGATGTCATAATTCCTTATGATAGGTTTTCAAATGAGTGTATTGATCATAATTTTGGTCATTAATTCATTCATATGCATACTGCAGGGTTCAAAGGTCCAAATCATAGTTTTATAAATGCATTTGGTGTCATCATTAGGTTAGGTCATCAAAAGTCATAAAAGAGTCATGTCATCACCATTATCACCATAATGGGAGTTATTAATTAGGGAAAAAGTGTTCAAAAATAATTCAAAGTTACACTTACCTCTCAATATAGATGTAACCTTGCCTAATAAAGTAACAAAGTTGTAGTACACTATCCTATCATTTCAATTTTCAAAAAATACATGTGATGTCACTCCATGACCAAAGAAAAAAATTGACTTTTGAGCTATATGAATACCATACAAGCAATATAATTCTTCATTTCATCTTAATTTAGCACCTCTCCATCATCGAGCTTCATCTCAGCCACTCGGGCATCAAATTTCTTCATTTTAACCTTGCCTACCTAGCTCGCTGCGATTCTGGTGGCTTCGTTGTGTTTTTGGAAAAGGAGGAAAAAATAAGCATCCAAAGGGCTTCGTTCAACATTCAATAGGTTCTAGGGACTCCACATGAAGTAATTTATCCTTTAATACCTTTATCATGCAATCATTTCTCTAAAAATTCATTGCAAATCCCTCTCTTAGGGCTTCATTGCGCTTTTGGTTTCTGTAATATTTTGCTTCATCTTACTCATAAAATCCATAGTTTACCTACTCTATCACCCTCATACACAAATTATATACCTCCCCCAACCATTTCTCAAACCCATCCCATTCATATCCACCATTTTCCCCAGAAACCCTAGCCCACGCTGTGTTTTTGCAAATTTATGGGTTAGGATTGTGTTTTTGAGTTTTTTCCATCTTCCTCTCACCCATTTCAAAGGATTACACTCCTCTAGACTCCCTAATAGCTACCCCTACCCCCTATATTTTTCCCACAAATTTCCCTAATCCCTATCCCCTCCATTCCCTTCCCTAAACTAGCTGTCCCCTTTTCCATGTTTTCCCAATTCTACCCTACCCTTTCCTCCTACCAAACCTAGGGTTTTGCCAAGAAAATTGAAACCATGGATAGTGAGAAGAAGAAGTATAATAAAGGAGGGAAAATCTCCAGATATGAGCCAACTCAAATCTGGGATATCATTACCTCATCATTCATCAAGAAATATTTTGTAGATGTGGGCTGCCTAGGGTTTTGTGAAAAGATTCAAGAGGTAGGCTGCCATGCCAGGTTGACAAGCCTCTTTGCCATTAATTACATCATAGCAGGGATTTATTTCTTCATATCAGTATATTCCATATCCTCATCCACAGGTATTCATAACCAAGGAAATATTTGTGTTAAGGGTATGGATTTGGACATTGAACACTACAAAGTATTCCAGAAACCACACTACAAAGATTCTCCTACTCACATTTTTCCTTTCAGGAAGTTCCTGGATAGATATGCTCCATTGATGAAGTTGATCATGAATTACTTTACATGTGAAGGCAGGTTTTCAAGTTTGAATCAGTATCACATAAGGTTGTTGATGCATTTCACTGCTATCAAGCCTAAAAACCTACCCCACTATTTATTTAGGAGCCTAGTCAAGATGACTAAAAAGGTACAAAGAAAAGGGAAAGATCATCAGGCAAAATTATTTCAACATGGTTTGGTCAAGATCATATTTCTGCATCAGCTTTCACAATTCAATTTACCATGGGAGACATTGAGGCAATTATCCGCTCTTGTGCCTAGCACTAGTCAACCTAGCAATCAAAGCACTCCACTGGAACCATCAAGGCTACAAGAGGTTGGATCATCTAGTAAACCATCATTTTCACAGACACCTAGGGCATAAGTGAAAAATACTCCTAGGGCAAAGGCTACTAAAACTTATAGCGGAGGTGAAATAATAGTGTTTCCTGTAATAGTGTGGAAAGAACTCATCCCAACACTATCAGAGAAGAAACATCAAGAGGCAAAGATGATGCACCCTTGCATTAGGAAGAACATGTAACTTTAAAGCTTGACATTGACATTGATGACCTGGCAGGGCATAAGGAATGCAAATCATCTAAGCAAATAATCAAACAAAAATAGGTAGAGATCAGAGAGCCTAAGGATAATCTCTCAAAAGAAAACTTCATGATATCATTTTTGTAGCAATACAACAAGAAACTAAAGGTAAATCAATTGCTCCTAAGAAAACCTAATTCAAATTTTGAGGCAGAGAAAGATAAAGGCAAGGATTTCATAGATGTGGATCAATTTGAAGACAAGGATGTAGAGGTACTGCCAAGGGGGCCAAAGACAAGAGTAGCAAAAAGATAGGAAAGTCAGGAAAATTAACCCTCTCCTCCTCAACTACACCAAAACCTAGATGATACTATAGCAGCAGATATTGAAGAAGACAAATATTTTTTGCTTGGGGTAATCAATGAGCACTTGGAGAAGCTCCTGAATAAGGCAAAAAAAGCTACAAACCTTCGAAGACACATGGCTAGACATTATTACACCAGGAACTCGATTTACAAAATTAGGGTTAGGAATATGAAAAAGAAGCTTAAGAAAACACTAATTAAGGTTAAAAAGAGATATAACCTTTATTTTCTATCTAATGAATCATTGGGTTTCTAGTACATCACTGAGAGATTCTAAGAATGAAGTTTCACCAAATTTTGAGAATTTTTGGTCAATTTTTGGATTTTTGGTTAATTCTGGCAATTTATTTGCACAGAAGCACAACGTGGCCACGTTGTGCTTCTTCTCAAGGCATCCAAATGACAAGTGGCTTACATGAATAGATATCCCTTGAACCCCACATCATAGATATGCACTCTATTTTCCATGTTAGCTCACAATTTTGGAGAAAAAGTCAATAAAAAGGTCATTTTTCATTTTTCTACCTCCTTTTTGGACCTCACACCGCACTTCTGGAGTAGCCCTGGGAGATTGGATTTTTCGGTGCCATGGAGGTGGATTTTTGCAGGTTAAAGTTTCATAGGCATATTAGACATCCTAGGCAATATTCATCAACCTTAATTTCAACTCAAATATCAGGTTAAGCCACCCAAAAAGTGCCTCAAAGACCATGTTGCGCTTTTGTCAGAAAGTCAAATTTTCGAGTTTTCTCAGTCAAAGTAAATCTCTCATGATGTAATTTCTCTTTTTAGGAGTTTACATGACCTAATTAAATTTAATAGTGTTGTTAAAGGTTAAATTTATGTAAATTCATAGTCATCAATGTTTGTAAAGTCAATCAAGGCTAAATAGAGAGTTAGTTCCTAACCTCCCTAGTTTTAGGTTTGGTTAGTGAGATTGATGCAATCAGTTCCTATCATGATGGATTCGCCCCTGAGAGGGGGAATGTAGTTTTTTTATCTATATGTGGCCCTGATGAAGTCAAATCAAATGTTTGACATCAGTTAGACAAAGGCTTGGAACTAGTGTACATCATATTTTTGCCAGAAATATACATGCAATTACAGCTATTATCTTGGGATTCTTGTGGTATGCTTTAGTGACAATGTTTTTCCTTTGTTTTTTCATCATATTGAATATTTTTTTCTCCTTACTACAATTAGCATGCTTTCATGTGATTATTTCATGAGTGTTTAAGAGCACTTCATAGTTTATATGCTTTGTTCTCATGAGATTTTCATGTTTTTGTTCCATATCTTCTGATAAATGAAATCATAGTCTTATCCTCATTTTGATCCCACTTTACTTCAACCCTATGCCACAATGAAAACTCAAATATGTCACTGATCATACCTACCTTGCCCCATATTATCCCTGCAACTAATCATTTTAAACCCTGACCTAGTTCCATAGACCTTTGAGCCTGATCCAACAAACCCTAGTGAGCTGAATATCTAGCCTAAGATCTATTTTTCTCTCCAGTCTCTTCATTGGCTACGAGATTGCAGAGAGAGCCCTCTATGATTTGGTAGCACTAGCTACCAAGTCCAAATTTGGTTTGAGGTTACCACCTTCGGTCTCTTTTCTTAGCCTTGGGAAACTGAGGAGCACTAACATTTTTGGCGCCATTTCCAGGGAACAAAAGATCACATTTTCCCTAGGTGTGAATGACAAGTATTAGATCTGATTGATAACGGTGGATAATGATAAGACACAGGAAGGCTGAAATCATCCACCTGGCGACTCCAAATCAGTTTCAAAATCAAATTTAAAGACTCCACTAGAGGATGAACCTTACCAACCAAAACATGAAAAGACAATTTGGAAAGATCAGGTATTCAACTTGGAATTTCATCCAAGACATCATGTTTTTTGTCGTGCATATTTTTTCTCTTTCCCTGAGAAGGTCAAAAATGTTTTCCAATATATACTGTATTTGAGAAAAGATCACATACCTCCATTTTATTCGTTTCCTTAGAAGATTGTGAATACAAACTTTCTGTATGCCTTTGATCTTGGTTTTCTGAATCTTATGATGACCATATTCAACTTGATGAGCCTCAAGAGATCAAGAATAATCTTACAACTTTTGTACATACTCCTATACCTTGTAAAATTCCAGATAGATACAAGCCACTAATCTTACCTCCTATGCTCTATGATTTCCCTGAAAAATATTCCAAGGTTTGATGGATAATATAGTAAAATCACCGATTAGAAACACATTCAGAGTCTTGAAAATTCTCTCGACCTTTTTGAGGTTGAAGAAGATGATGTGAGTATCAAGATTTTTTCCCTATCTTTGTAAGGCGAAGCCAAGAAATGGTTCAAAAACTTGCCAGTTGTAGGCATTTTTTATTTCCATCAGTTTGTGAAAGTCTTCCTTGATAAATGGGTGATCAAGAGGAATCCTTTTATGATTTTAGAAGGATATAATCATTTGAAAATACAACCCGGATAAATAGTGCAACAATTTTCATCTAGGTTCAATCAAGTATATCTTACAATGCTTGCTAATATAAAACCACCTCCCGGTTCAACTCTCTTACACTACCCGGATGCCTTTGATCTAAAAACAACATTTAAATTTAGATAAAAGAACACTATAACACTCGAAAAAATGCAGGACAATGCGATATTTGTGGAAGCTAATTTGTTGGTCAAAAAGTTAAAGTTGAAGGTAGAAGAAAGGGAGAACATAAAGGAGTACCTGACATCTTCAAAAGTGAAGCTCGATATTTTGGTAAGTACAATGAAAGAAATGATGAAAAATATCATCATGAGGGATGGATTTGTTGTTAATAAACACCATGTCCCACTTATTGCAGAATAAGAAGAGGTTGTTGGCCCTAACCATTTTCCTACTAATTATAGTTACCATAGATTTAAAAATTATTGTTTTATGTATTCATTTATGGACAATCATGAAAATGGATTTGTAGATCAACCCGTGGAGAAATAATCTGTTGATATAATGTGTATTCTTGATGACATTTCTTATATGGATGATTTACCCAAGTATGATTAGTATGATGATGACTATGATGTCAAAATTAGAGGAAAAATGAAGGAAAATGAAGAAAAAGTAGACATCTATAATAAAAAGGAATTAGAGAACCAATTCACAACTTTTGTTAATTTTGGCTTGACAATAGTGTTAGAGAGAGAGAGAGAGAGCTCCAAAAAAACAAACCAAGCAAGCAGGAAAATTAAGGAAAGGAAAGCAAAGGAAAGCAAATGAAAGAAGGGGTAAGGTTGGATCAACAACTTCGGCAGGAGGATTTTGCAGGTAATAGGTTGCATGTATGATTTCCTAGCTAAGGTGTGAATGCATGGTTCATGCATTTTTTTATTTGGTTCATTTTCTTCTATTGGCATGGGTTTTTCCTAGTTTGATAGTGGTTTCAACCTTGTCTTTCCATTTCCTGGATAACCATGGTGTAATGGGATTTATTCTTGGTTGAGCTCTGGATTTCTGGAAGGTTTTGGAACCAGGTGAGGTGGTCTCATGAAGAAATTTTGAGGCATCTAAGCTTGGTTTGGTTTTTTGATCTCGATATAGGTTTAGGTGAGATCATGGTAGCTTGGGGGTGGAGGTGGTTTAAACTCTAGAGTCCCTAGTTGATTATGTCTTAGTTTATCCCATGATATCCCACATTCATGCTTGGAATATGGCATGGGGGTGATTGACTGAAAGAAAGATTTGGTTCAACCCAATATTTGGTCGGGTGGTACATGGAAGTCCTTGAATTTGTTGGATTTTTCATATGTTAATAAAAACTATTTTCGTATTGTGATTTATGAGCACTTGTACTTGTTATTATGTTGATTTTTCATGGTTGATATTCTGGTTATATGTTGGTTATGAACACAGTTCTATGATTTACTCTAACTATGTATCTTATTCATGATTTGATAAATATTTGAATGATTAATGAATGCATAGGCTACATAGTGCTATTGCGGCTACTTGAGAGGGAATTAGAATTTCTCAGTGAGTTTCAGATGAAGTTCATAGATTTATGATCAGATATGCATTCATGACCGATAACTCACATGTTAGCCATATGTTTTACGAAATGTCTATTACGTTTTACGAAATGTAGGTCAAGTTCTTGCTTCAAGTTTGAATGTTTGGCATTGTCTTCATGTAAATTATGATTCTAGAAAGTTATAAGAAGTTCTGGGCAGTGGTATGGATGCTAGCCTGGAAAAGTGACTCAAATCTTGGTACTGCAAGCATTGAAATGGGTAAATTAGGTAATCACCGCATGGACGTATGCCTATGCATGCCATTGGAGGCCTAGAACTTCAGTTTTCCTTGTGCATGTGGTTGGGGTGTTATGTCAATGAAAAATGGTTCCAACTTCACATTTGCTTGGAGGGATTGTAAAAGTGGGTAAATGTGGGGAGGGGAGGTTACAATAAGTATCATCATTTGTTGGTGTTATAAAATATCCTTGATTAACTGTTATGTTTTTTTTCCATGACTCCATAAAGAGGTCTTATATAAGGAGATATATCTAACATTTACCTTACTCGATATTTATGTCCCTGATGCTAGGAGAGATGAATTTTGGTCTAGGGTTTCTCCTTGCATTAGATACAAGCTGAAAACTTAGTCTTACGTGATGATTTGAACCTAACATTGAACTAAGGAGGAATTTGGGGCATTGCACTCGTCGTGATAGGTTTTCTGAGTTATTTTTGTATCGATTTCAGTCTCTTTGATGGGTTTATATTAAACCCTTAGAGTCAAAGCCCATTTGGACAAATAATCGGTTATGGAAGACAATTTTTTTAAAATGTATTGATAGATTTATGGTTCACCATGCCATTTTGGAGAATTTGTAAAGGTTTTGGTCATGGTACAATGCCATAAGGTGTTCAAACAATTTCTCAATATGCTTGGAATTGGGATTATGTGGGGACAATCCTAAGGCTCCATTTAAAAACAACCCCAACTAGTCATAAGAAATTGGTTTTTATGAACTTGTAAAGTCCTCTTGGAATAATATAGATGATTTTTTGGAGGTTTCTGATTACTCCTAATTTGTTTCATCTCTTACAAATATCAAGTAAAAAGTGGAAACTTAGGCTATGTTGATGGCCAGAATTGACTGCATCAACATTTAGGAATCCACCTGGTCAGAACCCCAAATCAAAATATTTTCCATTGAAACTGGTGGTTTCGACTAGTATTTTGGGTTCAGTTACCCATTACAACTAAATGTGTATGAGGGTGAAGTGGATAGTGATGGTAACTAATAAAATGATGTAATTATTGGTATAAACTATAACTAATCTAATATAATCACTTTTACTGTGGTATATTAAGTTATATGTGTTAGAAAAATAGCGTTGTTTCGTGACAATAAAAATTCCCATGAATTAACATTTCTAAAATCAATAAAATATTTGTTTTGATTAATTAGTTAATCAAATCAATTACAAACTCATCACATATAAACGGAAATTTCATTTTTCACTGTATTTTAACTAATTTAATCCACACACATCAAAAGTGATAATTCTAGAATAAACAAAAGTGCATACATGAATAATATCCAAATATTTGAAACAATTCCTTTTAAAATAAAATGCATACAAATCTGATAAAAGTACCCGTATTGTTGGAAATTTGTGCATTCTGGAATTGAAATTGGTTGAAACTATATTAAAGTAAAACTTGAGTACAAAAGTGCAACAAAATATTTGCTTTTCTCCAAAAATTTAGAACCCCTTGCAATGAGTTCGAAAGGGGAATTTATAGTGTTATTTAAAATAAAGAGAGGAATTGTTCTCCCTAAAAATTCTCACCTAAAGCGTAAGAAAAATATCATAAAAATAAAATGGTTGTAACAACTATGAACTAGTTGAAGATGATCTAATCGTTTTTGCCATAAACTTTGAATATCTATAAGCATTGCCAACTCTGGAGGGGAACAAGACTTGATGTGCACTTGGTAGCTAAATATATACGATCTCAAAAGTGGTAGGATTTGGACGGAGGTATTATCCAGTTCCTTTAAAACCAGCCAATGGCTATGAGGTTTGAAATAAAAATTCAAATTGATTTCAATATTAAATTTAGTTAAAGGGTCAATTCTCTTAAAAAATATTGCGCTCTCTTCAAGCCAACCTTTGAGAAATTTTTGTACATCTCGAAAAGAATCTTCTAGACAATAGGGGATTAGATTTGATTAAAGAAATGAATCGTTGATGGATTTGACTATGGAATTTGATAACTCCCTTGCATCATTAATGAGCTTCTTAAACAAACGAGTTATGGCTTTCCATCCTTTGAAAATAATTTATGTTTTCATTTCATCAATTTTTGGAAAGTCAGATTTATTTCCTTCAACACTATTTTTCCATTTTAGCAGCTCCTTGAGATCTCATTTGGCTTCATCATAACATGTTATCATATACACTAGCTAATCAATCAAAGTATTACCCAATTTGAGATGAACCTGAACCAATTCCATTTTCTCACAGAATAGTTGCTGCTGCTTTTGTAACTGGGCATTAAGGTCATAGGCCTCCTATTTGAATTTGACCAGATGGGGAGCCTTGATCTGCAATTTCTCCAATCTCTACTAAAATTCCCCAAGTTGTAAATATTTTGTCTTAATCTCCTCTACATGCTATATTTTTAGTGCATTGAACTATTTTTTCAATTATGTCAATGTAATTACCTTTTGATCTAATTGAGCTTGCCACTGTGTTCTCAATTTCTCTTTTTCATTAAAAATGCTTGCTTCATAGTGGCAATATTTTCATCCCTCTCCCTTAGAAATTATTGCACCTCAAATTATTTATCCATGGTTGCAGAGGCATATGCACTAGTAAATTGAGTTAATTTCCCAAGCTCTTCAGTAGGGGAAATAAAGGATCCTTTCCAAATAACTTGAAGAGAAGGGGTTTGAGAAGGTTTCCTTGGGAATAAAGCTTGGGATTCATCAATATTCCTCTTCTTCCTACCTCTTTTAACCACAAATTTGTGCATTGGGCTGTAAAAAATGTCCATTGGAGGGATCTGTTGAAATTCAACAAGAAAATGAACACACACTGGTGTGGGATCCCAGGTCACACATGAGTGAGGGATTCTAGTGACACATTAGTGAGAAAGTGCGCAAACAATTTTTAAATAGATTGGAAAATAAATTTTAATCTTATCTCATAACAACTTGTAATAGTTAACTAAGTGTGATAGACTGAGTTAGCTCAAAAATTTCGAGTTGAGGGTCAAAGGATAGGCATGCAGAGTGATTCTATTATTTACGAGGTCTAGTTGCAGTTGTAGCACTAATGTGGTGTGAGTGTGATGAGTTAACTCACATTAATTGATTTAAAATCAATTTAACTAGTTCTAACTGATTGATGAGCTAGTCGAAGATCAAGTGAATTAAAATGTATTTAATTCACAAGTAGTGATGTACCAAGTCATTGATGATTCACTATTAATAGCTGCATGCATGTCAATTCTGATGGAGACCCAGTTGAGACAAAGGTTTAAGGAAAGTAAACTATCAATTGTATTTTTAGCAAACTACCTAGGTGTAGTTATAAATCCACAGGAAGCCCATGATGGTTTGCGCAATCAAGGAAGGTTGAATTTCCTATTTAATAGGGGTTTATTTCTCTAGGGATTGCGTGAGCAAGGTAGGCTGAGGGTAGGCAGGAAATTGGCTATGTGTTTGTCCAATTTTTCCTAGATCAATGTGAAGCAATTGGTAGAGTGTATGAGGTTGGGGTGAGCACACATGCATTGTATTGTTTCATGATTCCTTGGTTAATTATACAATAAAGATGGAGGGGTTTTGAGCAGTTGCTTTCCCTAGGAAAATCTTGTGTTGTGCGATTGATTTAATTCTTTCTCTTACTTGCATGTGATTAAGCGATCATGATTTATATTCTGCAAATATTGTAGAAGGATTCAGTATCTTCTTTTAGTGCATTCACTAGTAGAAAATGATGAAATTAGTGATTAGGTGACTAAAAAATTTAGTCACCGCAATTATTTCAAGTGAATTACTATTAAATTTGAGCAATTTTAAGTTACCGAACTAAAAATGACTAACTTAAACGACTAATTTAGTTTAAGGATAAAATATATGTATAGATAATAAGTGACTAAACTAAAAACGGCTAACTAAAATGACTAATTTAGTCCAAGACTAAAATATATGACTAGATAATAAGTGAAAAATTTAATAATGATTAACGTAAATGACTACTATAGTCCAAGAATAAAAATATGACCAAATAATAAGTACAAAAAGTATATGAATTATCCATTTATGTTAGTAATTTTTAAAGGTCACTCTTGAAATGGAAAATTGAAATTTTGATACTCAAGTGTTTCATTTCACTACAGGGGTCTCTGAATCCATCTGTGGTGTTAAAATTTATAGACAAAGGCGTCTTTGAATCCATCTATAGTTTTAAAATTCTAAATACCCTTTTGTCTCTAAATTTTAACACTGTAGATGGATTCAAATATTCTCAACATCAGTTTGACATTCCTTTGTCATCGGGGCAAGGATCTCCTTCACCAATTTGTCTAAGAAGGGAAAGGCCAATGGAAATTGAGATGAAGGAAAATCAAAAAATAAAACCGAAGAAAGTCGTAACTTCTGAATCTTCTGAAAACCCTAAGAAAGTCATAATACATTACATGTCTTTCTCCGATACCTAGGATGAAAGGGAAACCAAACTCAAATATAGATAGCCCCAATAAGATTTTTGCAACCCCTCACAAATGGCCTCGATCCTTGGGTTGGCCGAAACTAGAGGAGCCGAACAAATTTCTCATGGATATCAATTTGGATATGATTTTATAGATGCAATTACAAAGTGAGATAGGCCCGAAATATTCAAATGAGGAAGGGTTAGAAACTTTAGGGATCAATGAAATAAAATTTAAGTTGAATGTTAGAATAATATGACCCTCCATCCTAGATTCATTTACCACCCACAGGAGTTCCTCACCCAAGAGCTCATAGAACTCCTGAAAAAATTCAATAGTCCACCCATCTGGTCTAGCACTCTTATCTTTTTGGAAACTAGACAAGATCCCTTTTATTTCTTCAACTAAAACTTCCTTCATCATATTCCAATTTTCCTCCTCTGCCATGAACCTTGGAAAATGATACGAAACTCTGAGAACTTTTTCTATTGAGGATCCACTGGTTACAGAAAATAAACCTTGGAAGTGATCCTTTCCCAAATTTTCCAAAAAATCAAAGTTCGACATCTCCCTTCCAAGAGTATTTTAGCCTCCATATAGTGTTTACCATCCTTCGATGCTTTTCCTTGAAAGAACCTAGTGTTTTCATCCCCTTTTTCAATCCAAATGGCTCTACTTTTTAGCCTCCATTCTACTTCTTTTGTAGCCAGAAGCTTCTTCATTCTTATGAAAAGCCTTCCCAAATCATCCTTGGATCCTTGATCACTAACAACTTCATTTTATGATTATGATAAAAGGAAAACTTGATTTTCAATTATGCGCAAATCCTCCTCCTAACTGAGTTTTTTCTGATAATACCAAGACTTTACCAGAGATTTGATGTGTTTTAGATTAACGGAAAATTGATGCAATGCTGAGATATTTTTAGTTGCATCAAAAGGTCTCAAATGTTCCTTTACCAGAGTCATCCTTGAACCACTCAACATTAAATTTAAAAGGACTTTCTAGCTTAGGGGGATTCTCATTCAACTCTATAAGAATAGGGGATTGGTTTGAAACACCCTCGACCCCAACCCAATTGTGAAGAAAGCTAAGGTGATTCACTGGGGCATCTGCTAATGGGAATCTGTTTATACACTTTTCCACTCTATCATCCCTAATCCTCTTATCCATCCAAGTGGGCTTCATATGAATAAGATGTATATTAATCAACTTGGAGGAGGAAAGGTGATGGAGGAAAAAATCAGACAAGGGGTCTCATCTAGCTCGTGCGCCCCAAGATTCAACAACACCAATGGAGAAATTAAGATCCCCACCTATAATTAAGTTATTTATCTTTAAAATAGAGGAATGAACTATTTTTTTCTGTAACCACACCCTATCATAATGCGACCCATATATATTAAGGAAAATAAAACTCCTCCCCAATTCCATAAAAATTCCTTCTAGCATGAAGCCAAAGGAAATACTCCAAGTATTATCGGCCTAAACATTTCGTGTGTCCCATCCCAATGCCATACCCCCAGACCAACCCCTAACATCTAATCTTATAAATTTAAGGAAGGAAATTTCTAATCCACGATAATTGAAAAAGACTAAGATCAACGGGTCACCCCATGATCTAAATATGGGAAAAATAGTTTTTTTGTGATAGTTCCCTCATCAGTATTAAAATAATGTGTTTAGGATCATTTCAAGTTAAGCAATTGTGAAGGGGTGTATGTGTCAAGTTTTATGTGTCATTTGCGAGAAATTTATGAGTTAATTAGCTTTTAAAACTTGTGTACAAAAAATAAAATGCAGAGAAATAACACATGACATTCACATTACATAATAGTTGATAACAGAGTTCACCCCTCCTGGGCTACATCTCCATGGACCTGCTTCAACTAGTTAGGCCCTCCTGGGATTAATGGTCAAATGTCTGATTACATGCACTTGCACTACTCCAATGGATTTGAAACTTGCTCCATTAGATTCAGAAGACCCAAAAACCTCAAAAAATGACTATTCAATATCTGAAATTTGTTTCCAGCTAATCTAGGCTTGACCTCCCATCCTGGTGGCCCTGAGCTTCTTTAATCTTCAAAGTGGAAAAAACACTTCCAGAAGTGTTCCAACACATTTGCAACCTATTCCATTGTGTTCAGAGCATTAAAATAATCTAGGAATGACTCTTCTTGAGCCAAAATTGGTCGAAAATAAAAAAATGTATGCTTCATTCAATTTTCCCTAGGAATCTCCACTAAAACTGGAACATCTCTAGTTAAGGCAGCTAAATCTAGTAGTAGCTCTGCATTTTGTGGCTCTGCCGAATATGCCGCCAAACTAAAATAAGAGTTTAATTAAATGTAAGTGGAGATTAACATTGAATATTAGCGCTAAATTCACTTTAACAAAACATCGCATTTAACATTTGGTTAGTTGAAATAAATCTGCATTAATAAAGCTTAATCCCATATTTAAATGTTAAATAGTTTTGGAGCGCTCTGCTCCTGGTCTAGAGGCCACAATACTGTGGCAAGGGTTGGCCCTTATTGCCCCCGCCTGAATGCATTTGAAACTTCAAATAACAAACACACCCATAGTCTATCAAGTGACAATGTGGTGGTCCAATGGTAAATGGTGGCGCTTGTATTGGGGAGGTCGTGGGTTCGAGCCTCACCTCCACCCAAAAATTACCGCCCAAATCATATTCAAATTTCCCACCAAAATTTAAATTCAAACTCGGCCTTGGGGGGTGGGGGCACATGGCGGCCTCCGAGCTAGCAATATGCCAGCCTTCCATTGGGTCATCTAAAACTAATGAAATTGTTCCATATGCCTAGAAATTTGGGTCATTCAAAATCCAACACTTGTCATGTGTTATTGGATGAAAATGGGTAAATATTCCCAAAATTTTATGTTTGACCTTGTTTGACCATTTTTTTTGAAAATTTTTCTGTTTGATTCCGCCAAAATTTAAATTCAAACTCCACCAAAATTTAAATTAAAACTTGGCCTTGGAGGGGGCATGTGGCGGCCTCTGAGCTAGCCACATGTCAGCCTCCCATTGGTTCATCTAAAACCAATGAAATTGTTCCGTATGCCCAGAAATTCGGGCCATTTAGAATTTGTAACTTGTCATCCTCTTATTGGGTGAAATTAGAGAAATATTCCCAAAATTTAACCTTTGACCATGTTTGACCATTTTTTTCGAAAATTTTGTATTTTTTGAACGGTGGTCAGTGAGCTCTAACTTCCTCATACGGACTATGTTTTGAGTGAAACAAATTGTGGTGGATTTCTAGTGACAACCTAGATCTGGTTGTTCTGGTTTGGTGAAATTGTGAGCACTTTGAATTTTTGGCAAATTTTTGCCCCCAATCCAGATCCATATCACTTGATTTGAATATGGGAAAACTAGTTTTGTTGTGTTAGCTCCCTCATCAGTATTAAAATTTTGTGCTTAGGATCGTCTCACATTAACCAATTGTGAAGGGGTTTATGTGTCAAGTTTTATGTGTCTTTTGTGAGAAATTTATGAGGTAATTAGATTTTAAAAACTCATGTACAAAAAACAAAATGCAGATAAATAACACACAACATACACATTACAAAATAGCTGATAACAAAGTTCACCCCTCCTGGGCTACATCTCCATGGACCTACTTACAATGGCTAGGACATCTTGTGATTAATGGTCAAATTTCTGATTACATACACCTGTAGTGCTCCAATGTCTTTCCAACCTACTCCATTGGATTCAGAGGACCCAAAAACCTCAAAAATTACTATTCAATCTCTGAAAATGGTTTCTAGCTGATCTAGGCTTGACCTCCCATCCTAGGGGGCCTAGGCTTCTTTAATATTCAAAATGGAAAAAAACTTTCAGAAGTGCTCCAATGCCTCTAAAACCTATTCCATTGTGTTCAGAGAATCAAAATCATCTAAGAATGACTATTCTTGAGCAAAAATTGGTCGAAAATAGAACATGTTATCCTTCATTTAGTTTTCCCTAGGAATCTCCATTAAAACTGGAACATCTCCACTAAAACTGGAAGATCTCCAGTTAAGGTAGCTAAATCTGGGGGCAAATCCGCATTTGGTGGCTTCGCGAATATGCCACCAAACTAAACTCAGAGTTTAATTAAATGTAAGTGGAGATTAACATTGGAGATTAGTGCTAAATGTGCTTTAACAGAACTGCGCATTTAACATTTGATTAGTTGAAATAAACCCACATTAATAAAGCTTAATCTGACATTTAAATGTTAAACGTGTCATTAGTTTTGGAGAGCTCCACTCTTGGTCTTGGGGCCACAGTTTTGTGGCAAAGGCTGGCCCTTCGAGGCTTGCCCTTCTTGCCCCCGCCCGAACGCATTTGAAACTTCAAATAAAAAACACGTCCACAGTCTATCAAGTGACAATGTGGTGGTCCAATGGTAAATAATAACGCTTATATGGGGGAGGTCCTGGGTTCAAGCCCGACCTCCACCCAAAATTTTTACTGCCCAAATCAAATTCAAAATTTTCCACCAAAATTTAAATTCAAACTCTGCCAAAATTTAAATTCAAACTCAGCCTTCGAGGTGTATGTGGCGGTCTACAAGCTAGCCACGTGTCAGCCTCCCATTGGATCATCTAAAACCAATGAAATTGTTCCATATGCCCAGAAATTTGGGCCATTCAGAATCTGACACTTGTCATCCTGTTATTGGGCGAAAATGGAAAAATATTCCCAAAATTTGACTTTTGACCCTGTTTGACCATTTTTTTTGAAAATTTTCCTATTTGACTCCACCAAAATTTAAACTCAAACTCCGCCTTGGGGAGGGCATGTGGCAGCCTTATGGCTAGCCAATTTTTAGCCTCCCATTGGTTCATCTAAAACCAATTAAATTGTTCCATATGCACAGAAATTCAGGCCATTCAGAATCCGACACTTGTCATCCTGTTATTGGGCGAAATTGGAGAAATATTCCCAAAATTTGACCTTTGACCATTTTTTTTGAAAATTTGACTTTTATGAACAGCGGTCAGCGGGCTCTAACTTCCTAATACGGACCATGTTTTGAGTGAAACGAATTGCACCGGATTCCTAGCGAGGGGACAGATCTGGTCGTTCTAGTTTGGTGCAATTCCAACCAATTTGAATTTTTGGCATAATTTTACGCTCAATCCAGATTCCGATCACTTGATCTGAATATGGGAAAACTAGTTTTGTTGTGCTAGCTCCCTCATTATTATTAAAATAATGTGTTTAGGATCGTCTCAAGTTAACCAATTGTGAAAGGGTTTATGTGCCAAGTTTTATGTGTCTTTTGTGAGCAATTTATGAGTTAATTAGCTTTTAAAAACTCATGTACAAAAAATAAAATGCAAAGAAATAACCCACAACATACACATTACACAATAGTTGATAACGGAGTTCGCCCCTGCTGGGCTACATCTCCATGGACTTGCTTCAACTGGCTAGGTCCTCTTGGGATTAATGGTCAAATTTCTAATTACATGCACTTTCAATCCCCCAATGGCTTTGTAACCTCCTCCATTGGATTCAGAAGACCCAAAAACCTCAAAAATGACTATTCAATCTTTGAAATTGGTTTCCAGCTGATCTAGGATTGACCTCACATCCTGGTGGCCTTAGGCTTCTTTAACCTTCAAAATGTCAAAAACACTTTCAGAAGTGCTCTAATGCCTCTATAACTTGTTCCAATTGTGTTCAGAGCATCAAAATCATCTAATAATGACTATTCTTGAGCCAAAATTGGTTGAAAATAGAAAAATTCATGCTTCATTAAATTTTCCCTAGGAATCTTCACTAAAACTGGAACATCTCCAGTTAAGGCAACTAAATCTGGGGGCAGCTCCGCATTTGGTGGCTCCACCGTGTATGCCGCCAAACTAAACTAAGAGTTTAATTAAATGTAAGTGGATATTAACTTTGGATATTAGCGCTAAACGTGCTTTAACAAAACTACACATTTAGCATTTGATTATTTGAAATAAACTCGCATTAATAAATCGTAATCTGACATTTAAATGTTAAACACGTCATTAGTTTTGGAGCGCTCCACTCCTGTTCTTGGGGCCACGGTTCTGTGGCAAGGGCTGACCCTTCTTTCCCTCGGCCGAATGCATTTGAAACTTCAAATAACAAACGTGCCCATAGTCTATCAAGTGACAATGCAGTGGTCCAATGGTAAATGGTGGCACTTGTATGGGGGAGGTCGTGGGTTTGAGCCTAACCTTTGCCCAAAATTTTTACCGCCCAAATCAAATTCAAATTTTCCTGCCAAAATTTAAATTCAAACTCCAACAAAATTTAATTTCAAACTCACCCTTGGGGGGGGGGGCACGTGGCAGCCTCTGGGCTAGCCACGTGTCAGCCTCCCATTAATTCATCTAAAACCAATGAAATTGTTCCATATGCCCAGAAATTCGGGCCATTCAGAATTCGACACTTGTTATCCAATTATTTGGGGATATTGGAGAAATATTCCCAAAATTTGACCTTTGACCATGTTTGAACAATTTTTTTGAAAAATTATATGTTCTCAACAGCAGTCAGTGGGCTCTAACTTCCTCATACATACTCTGGTTTGAGTGAAACAAATTGCATCAGATTCGTAGCGATGGGCCGAATCCGATCATTCCTGTTTGGTGAAATTTCGACCAATTTGAATTTTTGGCAAATTTTTGCCCCCAATCCAAACTCTGATCACTTGATCTGAATATGGGAAAACTAGTTTTGTTGTGCTAGCTCCCTCATCAATATTAAAATAATGTGTTTATGATCATCTCAAGTTAACCAATTGTGAATGGGTTTATGTATCAAGTTTTGTGTGTCTTTTGTGAGCAATTTAAGAGTTAATTAGTGTTTAAAAACTGATTTAGAGAAAATAAAATGTTGAGAAATAACACACAAGATACACATTACACAATAGCTGATAACAGAGTTCCCTCCTCCTGGGCTACATCTCCATGGACCTACTTCAACTAGCTAGGCCTTCTTGGGATTAATGGTAAAATATATGATTACATGCACCTGCAGTGCTCCAATGGCTTTACAATCTACTCCATTGGATTCAGAAGATCCAAAAACCTCAAAAATAACTATTCAATCTCTGAAATTGGTTTCCAACTGATCTAGGCTTGACCTCCCATCTTGGTGGCCCTAAGCTTCTTTAATATTAAAAGTGACAAAAACACTTTCAGAAGTGCTCCAACGCCTCTACAACTTGTTCTATTATGTTCAAAGCATCAAAATTATCTAAGAATGACTATTCTTGAGCCAAAATTGGTCAAAAATAACAAAAATTATGCTTCATTCAATTTTCCTTAGGTATTCCACTAAAACTGGAACATCTCCAGTTAAGGCACCTAAATCTAGGGGCAACTCTGCATTTGGTGTCTCCACTGAATATGCCACCAAACTAAACTCAGAGTTTAATTAAATGTAAGTGTAGATTAACTTTGGAGATTAACACTAAACGCGCTTTAACAAAATTGCGCATTTAACATTTGATTAGTTGAAATAAACCCGCATTAATAAAGCTTAATCTGGCATTTAAATTTTAAACACATCATTAGTTTTGGAGCACTCCACTCCTGGTCTTGGGGCCACGGCTCTGTGGTAAGGGCTTACCCTTCGGGGCTTGCCCTTCTTGCCCCCGCCCGAATGTATTTGAAACTTAAAATAACAAACGCCCATAGTTTATCAAGTGACAATGTGGTGGTCCAATGGTAAATGGTGGCATTTGTATGGGGGAGTTCATGGGTTCGAGCTCGACCTTCGACAAAAAAATTTACCGCCCAAATCAAATTCAAATTTTCCCGCCAAAATTTAAATTCAAACTCGGCCAAAATTTAAATTCGAACTCTGCCTTGTGGGGGGGGGGGGGGCACAGGGCGACCTCCGGGCTAACCACGTCTCACCTCCCATTAGCTCATCTAAAACCAATGAAATTGTTCCATATGCCCAGAAATTTGAGCTAATCAAAATCTAACACTTGTCATCTTGTTATTGGGCGAAAATGGAGAAATGTTCCCAAAATTTGACCTTTGACTCTGTTTGACTATTTCTTTTTGAAAATTTCCCTGTTTGACTCCGCTAAAATTTAAATTCAAACTCCGCCAAAATTTAAATTCAAACTTGGCCTTTGGGGGGGGGGCACATGGCAGCCTCCGGGCTAGCCACGTGTCAACCTCCCATTGGTTCATCCAAAACTAATGAAATTTTTCCATATGCCCAAAAATTCGGGCCATTCAGAATCCAACACTTGTCATCCTGTTATTGAGCGAAATTGGAGAAATATTCCCAAAATTTGACCTTTGACCATGTTTGACCATTTTTTTTGAAAATTTGCGTCTTCTGAACAGCGATCAACGGGCTCTAACTTCCTCATACAGACTCTGTTTTGAGTGAAACAAATTGCGTCGTATTCCTAGAGACGAGCCAGATCCGATCATTTTGGTTTGGTGCAATTCTAAGCACTTTGACTTTCTGGAAAAAAAATTCCCCCAATTTAGATTCTGATCACTTGATCTAAATATGGGAAAACTAGTTTTGTTGTGCTAACTCCCTCAACAGTATTAAAATAATGTGTTTAGGACCGTCTCAAGTTAACCAATTATGAAGGGATTATTTGTCAAGTTTTATGTGTCTTTTGTGAGAAATTTATGAGTTAATTAGCTTTTAAAAACTCATGTACAAAAAATAAAATGCAGATAAATAACACACAACATACACATTATACAATAGCCGATAACAGAGTTCACCCCTCCTGGGCTACATCTCCATGGACCTGCTTCAACTGGCTAGGCCCTCTTTGGATTAATGGTCAAATTCCTGACTACATGCACCTGCAATGCTCCAATGGCTTTGAAACCTGCTCCATTGGATTCAGAAGACCCAAAAACCTCAAAAATGACTATTCAATCTCTAAAATTCATTTCCAGCTGATCTAGGCTTGACCTCCCATCTTGGTGGCCTTAGGCTTCTTTAATTTTCAAAGTGGAAAAAACACTTTCATAAGTACTCCAACGCATTTGAAACCTATTCCATTGTGTTCGGAGCAACAAAATCATCTTAGAATGACTCTTCTTGAGCCAAAAGTGGTCGAAAATAGCAAAATTTATGCTTCATTCATTTTTCCCTAGAATCTCCACTAAAACTGGAACATTTCCAATTAAGGCAGCTAAATCTGGGGGCAACTATGCATTTGGTGTCTCTCCCGAATATGCCACCAAACTAAACTCAAAGTTTAATTAAATTTAATTGGATATTAACTTTTGAAATTAGCGCTAAACATGCTTTAACAAAACTGCACATTTAACATTTTATTAGTTGAAAAAAAATCGCATTAATAAAGCTTAATCCAACATTTAAATGTTAAACACATCATTAGTTTTGGAGTGCTCCGCTCCTGGTCTTGGGGCCACAATTCTGTGGCAAGGGCTAACCCTTCTTGCCCTCACCCAAACACATTTTAAACTTCAAATAACAAACACGCCCATAGTATATCAAGCGACAATGCAGTGGTCCAATGGTAAATGGTGGTGCTTGTATGGGGGAGGTCATGGGTTCGAGCCCGACCTCCACCCAAAATTTTTACCACCTAAATCAAATTCAAATTTTCCCGCTAAAATTTAAATTCAAACTCAACCTTGGGGAGGGGAGGGGGTGGGGTGGGGGGGGGGGGAGGGGGAACGTGGCAGCGTCAGGGCTAGCCACGTGTTAGCCTCCCATTGGTTCATCTAAAACTAATGAAATTGCTCCATATGCACAAAAATTTGGGCCATTCAAAATCCAACACTTGTCATCCTGTTATTGGGCGAAAATGGAGAGATATTCCCAAAATTTGGCCTTTGACCATGTTTGACTCTTTTTTTTTTGAAAATTTTCTTGTTTGACTTTGCCAAAATTTAAATTCAAACTTGGCCTTGGGGGGGGAGGGGCATGTGGTGGCCTCCAGGCTAGCCACGTGTCAGCCTCCCATTGGTTCATCTAAAACCAAGGAAATTGTTCCATATGCCCAGAAATTCGGGCCATTTAGAATCCGAAAATTGTCATCCTATTATTGGGAAAATTTGGAGAAATATTCCCAAAATTTGACCTTTGACCATGTTTGACCATTTTTTTTGAGAATTTGCCTATTCTTCACGGTGGTCAGCGGGCTCTAACTTCCTCATACAGACTCTGTTTTGAGGGAAACGAATTGCGCCAGATTACTAGAGAAGGGTCGGATCTAGTTGTTCTGGTTTGGTGCAATTTTGAGCACTTTGAATTTTTGGCAATTTTTTTCCCCCAATCCAAATTACGATCACTTAAGCTAAATATGGGAAAACTAGTTTTGTTGTGCTAGCTCCCTCATCTGTATTAAAATAATGTGTTTAGGATCGTCTCAAGTTAACCAATTTTGAAGGGGTTTATGTGTCTTTTGTGAACAATTTATGACTTAATTAGCTTTTAAAAACTCATGTACAATAAATAAAATGTAGAGAAATAACACACAAAATACACATTACACAATAGTTGATAACGATGTTCACCCCTCACGGGCTACATCTCCATGGACCTACTTCAATTGGTTAGGCCCTCTTGGGATTAATGGTCAAATTTCTGATTACATGCTCCTACAATGCTCCAGTGGCTTTAAAACCTAGTCCATTGGATTCAGAAGACCCAAAAACCTCAAAAATAATTATTCAATCTCTGAAATTGGTTTCCAAGTGATCTAGGCTTGACTTCCCATCCTGGTGGCCCTATGCTTCTTTAATATTCAAAGTGGAAGAAAACACTTTCAAAAGTGCTCCAACACCTATGAAACCTATTCCATTGTGTTAAGAGCATTAAAATCATCTAAGAATTATTTTTCTTGAGCCAAAATTGGTCGATAATTGCAAAATTTATGCTTCATTCAATTTTCCCTAGGAATCTCCACTAAAAATGGAACATCTCTAGTTAAAGCAGCTAAATCTGGGGGCAGATTCGCATTTGATGGCTCCACTGAATATGCCACCAAAATAAACTCAGAGTTTAATTAAACGTAAGTGGAGATTAACTTTGGAGATTAGTGCTAAATGCGCTTTAAAAAATCGGTGCATTTAACATTTTATTATTTGAAATAAACCTGCATTAATAAAGCTTAATCTGACATTTAAATGTTAAACACGTCATTAGTTTTGGAGCACTCCACTCCTGGTCTTGGGGCCACAGTTCTATGGCAAAGGCTGGCCCTTCGGGGCTCGCCCTTCTTGCCCCTGCCCAAACACATTCGAAACTTCAAATAACAAACACACCCATAGTCTATCAAGTGACAATGTGGTGGTCCAATGGTAAATAGTGGCACTTGTATGGGGGAGGTCCTAGGTTCAATCCCGACCTCCACCCAAAATATTTACTACACAAATCAAATTCAAATTTTCCTACCAAAATTTAAATTCAAACTCGGCCTTCGCGGGGTATGTGGCGCCCTCCGGGCTAGCCATGTGTCAACCTCCCATTGGATCATCTAAAACCAATGAAATTGTTCCATATGCCCATAAATTCAAGCGATTCAGAATTCAACACTTGTCATCCTGTTATTGGGTGAAAATGGAGAAATATTCCCAAAATTTGACCTTTTACCCTGTTTGACCATTTTTTTTGAAAATTTCCCTGTTTGACTCCGCCAAAATTTAAATTCAAACTTCGAGCGAGCTTTGGGCTAGCCAAGTGTCAGCCTCCCATTGGTTCATCTAAAACCAATTAAATTGTTCCATAATCACAGAAATTCAGGGCATTCAGAACCGACACTTGTCATCCTATTATTGGGCGAAATTGGAGAAATATTCCCAAAATTTGACTTTGACCATGTTTGACCATTTTTTTGAGAATTTTCATGTTCTAAATGGCGGTCAGCAGGCTCTAAATTCCTAATACGGACCCTATTTTGAGTGACACGAATTGCACCAGATTCCTAGCGAGGGGCCAAATCCAGTCGTTCTGGGTTGGTGCAATTCTCATCAATTTGAATTTTTGGCAGAATTTTACCCTCAATCCAGATTCTGATCACTTGATCTGAATATGGGAAAACTAGTTTTGTTGTGCTAGCTCCCTCATCAGTATTAAAATAATGTGTTTAGGATCGTCTCAAGTTAACCAATTGTGAAAAGGTTTATGTGCCAAGAATTATGTGTTTTTTGTGAGAAATTTATGAGTTAATTAGCTTTTAAAAAATCATGTACAACAAATAAAATGTAGACAAATAACACACAACGTACAGATTACACAATAGTTGATAATGGATTTCACCCCTCGTGGGCTACATCTCCATGGACCTACTTCAACTGGCTAGGCCCTCTTAGTATTAATGGTAAAATGTCTGATTACATGCACTTTCAGCGCTCCAATGGCTTTGAAACCTCCTCCATTGGATTTAGAAGACCCAAAAACCTCAAAAATGACTATTCAATCTCTGAAATTGGTTTCCAGCTGATCTAGGCTTGACCTCCCATCCTGGTTGCCTTAGGCTTATTTAATATTCAAAGTTTCAAAAACACTTTCAGAAGTGATCTAACGCCTCTGCAACCTATTCCATTGTGTTCAGAGCATCAAAATCATCTAAGAATGACTCTTCTTGAGCCAAAATTGGTTAAAAATAGAAAAATTTATGCCTCATTCAATTTTCCCTAGGAATCTTCACTAAAACTGGAACATCTCTAGTTAAGGAAACTAAATCTGGGGGCAGCTCCGCATTTGGTGGCTCCACCGTATATTCCACCAAACCAAACTAAGATTTTAATTAAATGTAAGTGGAGATTAACTTTGGAGATTAGCGCTAAACATGATTTAACAAAACTGCACATTTAACATTTGATTAGTTGAAATAAACCCGCATTAATAAAGCTTAATCCGACATTTAAATGTTAAACACGTCATTATTTTTGGAGCACTCCACTCCTGGTCTTGGGGCCATGGTTTTGTGGCAAGGGCTGACCCTTCTTGCCCCTAGTCGAATGCGTTTGAAACTTCAAATAACAAACGTGCCCATAATCTATCAAGTGACAATGCAGTGGTCCAATGGTAAATGGTGGTGCTTGTGTGGGGGAGGTCGTGGGTTCGAGTCTAACCTCCGCCTACAAATTTTACAGCCCAAATCAAATTCAAATTTTCCCGCCAGAATTTAAATTCAAACTCCAACAAAATTTAAATTCAAACTCGTCTTTGGGTGGGGCACATGGCAGCCTCTAGGCTAGCCACATAACATCCTCCCATTTGTTCATATAAAACCAATGGAATTGTTCCATATGCCCAGAAATTCAGGCTATTCAGAATCTGACACTTTTCATCCTGGTGAAAATGGAGAAATATTCCTAAAACTTGACCTTTGACCTTGTTTGACCATTTTTTTTTTAAATTTGCTTGTTTAACTCTGCCAAAATTTAAATTCAAACTCAACCTTGGGGGGAGGGGGGGGGCACGTGGTGGTCGGGATAGCCTCATGTCAACCTCCCATTGGTTCATCTAAAACCAATGAAATTATTCCATATGGCCAAAAATTTAGGCCATTCAGAATCTGACACTTGTCATCCTATTATTGGGCGCAATTGGAGAAATATTCCCAAAATTTGACCTTTGACCATGTTTGACCATTTTTTTTGAAAATTTGTCTATTATGAACGGCGGTCAGCGGGCTCTAACTTCCTCATACGGACTCTGTTTTGAGTGAAACAAATTGCGTAAGATTCCTAGCAAGGGGCCGGATCTGGTCATTCTGCTTTGGTGCAATTTTGACCAATTGAAGTTTTGGAAAAAAATTTCCCCCAATCCAGACTCTGATCACTTGATCTGAATATGGGAAAACTAGTTTTGTTTTGCTAGCTCCCTCATCAGTATTAAAATAATGTGTTTATGATCATCTCAAGTTAACCAATTGTGAAGGGGTTTATGTGTCAAGTTTTATGTGTATTTTGTGAGCAATTTATGAGTTAATTAGCGTTTAAAAACTCATCTAGAGCAAATAAAATACAGAGAAATAACACACAACATATATATTACATAATAGTTGATAACGAATTCACTCTTCCTGGGCTACATCTCCATGGACTTGCTTCAACTAGCTAGGCCCTCTTGGGATTAATGGTCAAATGTATGATTACATGCACCTGTAGTGCTCCACTGGCTTTGCAATATACTCCATTAGATTTAGAAGATCCAAAAACCTCAAAAATAACTATTCAATCTCTAAAATTGGTTTGACCTCCCATCCTGGTGGCCCTAAGCTTCTTTAATATTAAAAGTGACAAAAGCACTTCCATAAGTGCTCCAACACCTCTACAACCTGTTCCATTGTGTTTAGAGCATCAAACTCATCTAATAATGACTCTTCTTGAGCCAAAAGTGGTCGAAAATAACAAAAGTTATGCTTCATTCAATTTTCCCTAGGAATCTCCATTAAAACTAGAACATCTCCAGTTAAGACAGTTAAATCTGGGGGCAGCTCCGCATTTGGTGGCTTCGCTGAATATGCCACCAAACTAAACTTAGAGTTTAATTAAATGTAAGTGTAGATTAACTTTGGATATTAGCGCTAAACGCGCTTTAAAAAAATTGCACATTTAACATTTGATTAGTTGAAATAAACCCACATCAATAAAGCTTAATCTAGAATTTAAATGTTAAACATGTCATTAGTTTTCGAGCGCTACGCTCCTGGTCTTGGGGCCACGGTTCTGTGGCAAGGACTGACCCTTCAGGTCTCAACCTTCTTGCCCCGCCTGAACTTATTTGAAACTTCAAATAACAAACACACCCACAGTCTATCAAGTGACAATGCAGTGGTCCAATGGTAAATGGTGGCAGTTGTATGGGGAAGGTCGTGGGTTCGAGCTCGACCTTCGCCCAAATCAAATTCAAATTTTCCCGCCAAAATTTAAATTCAATCTCCGCCAAAATATAAATTCGAACTCGGCCTTGGCGGGGGGGGGGGGGGGGCATGGGGCAGCCTCCGGGCTAGCCACATCTCAGCCTCCCTTTGGTTCATCTAAAACCAATGAAATTGTTCCATATGCCTAGAAATTTGGGCCAATCAGAATCTAACACTTGTCATCTTGGTATTGGGCGAAAATGGAGAAATATTCCCAAAATTTGACCTTTGACTCTGTTTGACCATTTTTTTTGAAAATTTTCCTGTTTGACTCCGCCAAAATTTAAATTCAAACGTGGCCTTGGGGGGGGCACGTGGCGGCCTCCGGGCTAGCCACGTTTTATCCTCCCATTGGTTCACCTAAAACGAATGAAATTGTTCCATATGCCCAGAAATTTAGGCCATTCAGAATCTGAGACTTGTCATCCTGTCATACCATGCCTCAAAATCGTCGAAATTTTAAGACTTGATATTTTATCTTTAATGTCATGTTTATAGTTGAAATTTTAAGGTTTTTCAAAGTCATGATATTTTATCTTTAATGTCATTGTTAAAAACAGTTGACAATTTACTCCAAAAAAAAGGCATTATTCCAACATTAACACTTTTCTTTTTCAAGGTGTTTTTCGCACAAAAAAATTGATGATGTTATTCCAACATCAACACTTTTCGTTTTTAGAATTTTTTTTGCACACAAAAAATTAGTGATTTTATTCCACCATCAACACTTTTTGTTTCAAGGGCATTTTTTCAATCCTTTTTTTAAGAACAAAATTTGGTTTTAGCATAATTTTAAAAAAAATGTTGAAATTTGACCCTAAAAAAACCAATGCATTCTGGAAGACACTTTTCACTTTTGGGTTGTTTTTTCATGTTTTTTGAGTTTTTTGGGCTCAAGTTCTCATTTTGAGGTAATAGTTACCGTTTGAACGATAACTATGTTTTAGGCCTCCTCCACCAAGTCCACCTTAAATAAGATCAAGTCAGCTTCAAACAGGGTAATTCGACCTCACCATAAGACTATATATTGAAGAAACTCGACCTCATTTGTTGCACTCTCTCATCAAGTTCAATTTGTAGTAGCTTGTTTCAGTAAAGGGTACGCATTCTAAGGAAGAAGAAGAAAAGGGCTAGTGAAGGAGAAGAAGGCATTATCTTACAAAGGAACTCAATTTCTCTCTCTTTTATATCACATGTGCAAAGTGTTGGAGTTCTACTAGAAGGCCGAAATTCTACAGTAAGCTAGAGGTCGAAATTTCTACACTAGTTTTAGTAACAAGGATCGAAATCTCTTAGATGTTACTGGGCTAAAGATGTTGAAAAAGAAGGGAATATTGAATATTTCTACACCATAGAAGGCTGAATTGATGGAGGAGGAAGGCTTGTTGGTATAGGGTCTCGGTTGTCTCACTGTCACATAATATACTGAAGGAAGAGTTCTTAAGTAGGTTTTCCCCTATATAGGGGTTTTCCTTGGTTGTTCGCCTACATCTAGTGTCCCTGATCTTCGTGTTTTGTTTTGATAATTTCTTGACGAAACAAAGATAAGAGGAACATAATAATGTTAATAAGAACATAAGAATATCACAAGTAATTATCAACATAAGAAAATATGTCTTCCTTTCTGATTTTCCAACAACATCAAACATATGAGTCCATGGTTTGAAAGAAAAATGAGTGGATTCGATGAACCAGACCTCCTTTTCTATCTTCACAATGTCCTCCCGAGACTAACATATAAATTGAACCCAACCATTTTCTAGACGCCTGACATAAAGGGGTGCAGTACTTTTTCATTGATGTTAAGGTCACACCACTGCTCTAGGGTACCTAAGCTGAAGATTTGATTTCTAGCCCTTTCAACCAAGGATTTTTCCACCAACTCCACAAATTATGACATTTCCACGTCGTCTCCAACACAAATGCAGTACTGGATAAGACCATTTTCACTCTTCAAGATTTTTTTTTTTTTTTTTCTTTGAACTTCTTTTCCCACCATCCTGAATATGTGCAACTCCATGTTCTACACCTTTAGAACCATCCACAAGGACCAAAGTGGGTATTTCTCTTTGCTGTGCATCGATCGGATAAGTACCGACCTCCTCTGGGCTAGTGTTTTTACCCTCTTCCTTATGAAAAGGGAAAAATTCAAAACCCACACTCTAAGGCCCAGAGAGCCACTAATCACCTAATGTGAAAACCCCATGACTATGAATGGCTCCTGAATACACATCACTAGGAAGTGTACCTTGAGGCCTAGAAAGGTCTGAAATATCCCCATAGTTTGGGAAATAATAGGCCCCTTTGCTTACAGTGGTATATTCTTCCCCTAAAAACTCCTTTAGAGGCACTTCCATGGACTGGGGATAAATGGGAAAAAAATTCAAAAGGTCTGGTAGAGGATGAAATACCTGACAAGAAATATGAGCATGTAGATGAAACAACCGACTCGTTGAGGCGCTCAGTGGCAAGAACGATAGAACCAGGAGTGGAGTCCAGCTATGGGTGAAAATTCCAACATGGAAGCAAAGGTTTACCCTCCACTGAGCTCAATTCCCCGTATATATTTGGCATGGAAAACAGTGACCCCTCCATTGGAATTTCCAGCTCATTGAGTCGAAAGGCTCATTCTACAATCCAGTATGAGGGAGATGTGTAAGTATGTCACATCCTCAAAAAATAATAAAATTAATTAATTAGATATCTGTGTGTGTGTGTGTCTGTGTGTGTGAAAAAGTAATTGAAGGTAAAGTAGATTAGTTACTTTTTAATAAGAGGAAAATGTGTGACTAATTCAATTTTTAATATCAAATATTAATAATGACAAAATATCAAATTATACAATTTAAACAATAAAAAATTACCACATAGATCTATATTAATCACATATTTACGAAGCAGTAAAATGTATTAATTGATGTGCAATTTTTTTTCAAGTTTGAGATTTGATCTCTCTAGGCTTTCTATAGCCTAGTGTGAAGGCTACGTGTAAGTATGTTTGTCCCTTTTAAAATAAAAATAAAATATTCTCTAAATAGAAAAACAATGCAGGCTGTAGTAAAAATGAAAAAAAAATATATGCTATGCATTTTTAATTAGTTGTCCATATGACCTAATACCATATAGAGTAATTAGAAGTAAAAAAATATATATGTGAGTAAGATGTTTAAACCTTATGTTTTTCAAAAATATTTTAATACGTGATATCAACTTTATATAAATCTATATATAGAAAAAAATGTTAAAAGAAAATATTTTAATGTATGATAGAATCAAATATCAAATGTGAGTTATGAGTAAAATAATTTAATATGAATTATAGAATCTTTAATCTCTTTCATGCTAGGGTTCGCTGCTCTGTGCGTCCCTCTCTGTGCTGCAGGGTTGCGCCACAGCGGCGGCCTATCTAGGGCCTCGTCTCATGGAGGCATCGGGCTCGCCAAAGGATCCTTCACCTCCCCCTTCTTCATCTGTTGTGGATTCCTTCAACCAGCTGCTGGCTGGTCTACACCCGAAGAAGAAGAATGAAGCTGCTAAATTTGTGAAGAAACTCGACGATATCCCGGAGATCTCACTGCCCCCAGAGACTCCCATTCAAGTTTCTCTATCTATAGCAGACCTCACCCTTGTTGGCCAGTTCACTAGGCTCTGGCCATCTCCAAAATCTACCGAGATCTGGGTTAACAAGAACTGGGCTCCTCTGATCAAGCAAAGCGTTACCTCTTACTTTCTCGGGCGAGGGTTCTTCCTCTTTGAGTTCTCCTCAAAAGATGATAAAGACCTCATTTTTCAGAACGAACCCTATTTCATGGGCCCCCAAGGTCTGATCTTAATAAATGGACACTTGAATTCGACCCTGCTGTCGATGTTCCTACGGCGGTCCTGGTATGGGTTCGGCTTCCAAACCTTCCAGTTCATTGCTGGAACTAGGACTCCTTGAAGCATATCGGCAACGCCCTAGGGAAATTCATAGATCGGGCCAACAAAAAAGATCAGTATGATTGCACCAAAATCTACGTAGAGGTAGATCTTGAGGTGGGCCTTCCAGAAGCCATTAAAATAAAGGTCGGCAGCTGGTCTCATGTGCAGAAATAGGACTACGAGCAGCTACCCTTCAAATGTCGAAAATGTCACGTCTATGGCCATTTTGCTCGAGGATTCCCATCAAATGTCAAGACAGAGAAAGAGAAGGAGGAGGGCTGGAATCCAGTTAAGAGAACAAAGACTGCTCATAAAGCTCAAAGTACTGGAGGTCCCAATGGAAAAGGCCCCCATCAAGAAACTGCTCAGAAGCCCCCACCCAATAGGGGACAAGAGAATAAATTTGACCCTCTTTCCCAACAAGAAGAGGGTCCTCAAGAAGTCGAGACCCAAAAACCAGCCTCTCCAAGCAAAGGCACCCCCTTCTCCTCCCCCAAGGGAGCAAGTGCAGCTGAAAGTTCCAAAAGAAAACCCTTATAAGTCGAAGAAGAAGACCATGAATCGAAAGAGTCAGAGGAGGAACGAGAAATAGGTGAATCTCAAGCCTCGGTAAGGAGATCCACAAGAGGCTGCAAAACCGATAAGGAAAAGAGAGAGTAGGAAACGTACAAAGAAAAGTTACAGGGTAGCCAGCCAACTCTTGAGAAGCTGTTAGCTTCAAAATCAAAGATGGCGAGAAACCAGTCCCAAGGCTCCAAGGGAGTCCACTAGAAGCATAAATAATGAAGATAATCTCCTGGAACTGCAGAGGTATGGGGAGCAAAGTCAAGGAAGAAGCAATCAGAAGCCTAATAAGGACAGAAGTCCCTGACATACTTCTCGTCCAGGAGACCAAGTTGGAAGACACAGTCTTCCTGCAAGTAAGAAATTTTGGAATAAAAGTGATGCTAGAACAATCCCGGCCCGAGGTACCTCGAGAGGATTGGGCACACTTTGGAATGCTAGCAAATTCTCAGTCATCTCAGAGACTCGAGATACTCACCGACTGCTACTGCATATGCAGCATCTGGTTACTAAAGATATTTTCTATCTCTTTAATGTGTATGTCCCAATCAATGCTGGGGAAAAAAGGACCTGTTCGAACTCCATAAGAAACCAAGCAGATCTAACAAACTTGGAAAATATCATCATAGCTGGAGACCTCAATTTCACTCTTCTCTCATCAGATAAGAGAGGAGGCAGCATTGTTCGAGATCCGACAAGGGAATGGGCGGAGGACCTCATGCAGGATTGGGATATGTTGGATATCAAGACAATCTTTGGTAAGTACACATGGTCAAATAAAAGGATAGGTCTAGGCCATATTGCTGCTAGGCTGGACAAATTTTTCATTCAAAGTTCCTTTCTCCTGCTAGGATTAGAACCTAGATTACACATCCTCTCCAGCAGTACCTCGGATCACAAGCCCATCAAGTTGGAATTTCAGGCACATCTTGACCTGGGCCCTATTCCCTTCAGATTTAGCCCTCTCTAGGTTAAGGAGCCCGACTTCATGCAAGTAATCAAGGATTGCTGGAGTCTTTCAGTTACAGGCTCCCCCTTCTTTTTTTGGGAGGAAAAACTAAGAAGAGTGAAAGGGGCCCTGAAACGCTAGGCCAAATTGC
The DNA here is from genome assembly GCA_034641835.2 of Pinus albicaulis. NCBI lineage: Eukaryota > Viridiplantae > Streptophyta > Pinopsida > Pinales > Pinaceae > Pinus > Pinus albicaulis. The sequence goes on from CM076582.1 coordinate 347,951,343, forward strand.
TGCCCAACCCGGCAATAGAAAGGAAAAAAATCCAAAGTACTCTAGATACCCTTCAACTCCAAGTAGAGGATTCTTATATAACCAAGGAGATTTTAGATAAAGAGGCACACCTTCAGCAAAGCTTCCACAAGGCCTATTTGGCTGAGGAAGAATATTGGAGGCTAAAGTCCCGTAGTCTTTGGCTCAAAGCAGGAGATAGGAACTCTTCCTTTTTCCACAAACAAGCTCAGGCCAAGAAATGTTTCAACACCATCTCTGAGATCAAGGAAGAGAATACCACTCATAAGGACTTTGAAAATATCAAAAAAGCAGCCTTCTCTCATTCAAAAGTCTATATATTGAAGATATGGAACCGGATCACCATCCAGATTTGCTTGATGTTATTCCTCATTCAATATCAGCCAATATGAATCTCCTTCTTGAAGCCAAAGTCAATAAGAACGAAATCAAAGATGCCCTCTTTGCTATGGATCCGGACAAGGCCCCTGGTCCGGATGGATTCTCTACCAGTTTCCTCCAAACCTGTTGGCCGATAGTAGAAAAAGATCTTCTCAATATGGTCCAAAAATCCCAAGAATGCTAGAAGATCAGAGGTAGTACAAATTCTGCGTTCCTTTCCCTCATCCCTAAGGAGAAAGGAGCCAGCAATTTTAACATATTTCGCCCAATTTCTTTGTGCAATATTGGCTACAAACTAATTACCAAAGTGATTGCAAATAGACTGAAGCTCATCCTTCCAAAAATCATCCTGGAGAACCAAGGAGGATTTATTCAGGGCAAGCATATTGTGGACAACTTCACTCTTGTTCAAGAGGCAATCCATTCAAGCTTGCACCGTAACAAAAAAGGTATGGTTGTCAAACTTGATTTAGCAAATTCATTTGATCGAGTAAGGCATAGTTTTCTCTTCAATGTCTTGAGTAAGTTTGGTTTTGGTGAGAGGTTTTCAAATTGCATCCGAGCCTGCATCTCAAAATCCTGGATCACTCCCCTAGTAAATGGCAGAGCCTCAGAATTTTTCAAAGCCACAAGAGGCCTTAGGCAGGGATTCCCCCTCTCCCCTCTGTTATTTGTGCTTCAGGCCTCGACTCTCAGTTTCCTTTTAAATAAGAAGTTGCAAGAACAAGAAATCAACGGGCTTTGTATAGTAAGAGGGATAAAGAACATCAACCATGCCCTCTTTGCGGATGATACCTTGCTACTAGGAGCTGCTTCTTCATCCTCAGCCATCAAGTTCAAAGGAGTGCTAGATGAATATTGTGAGGCCTCGGGCAGTGTGTTAAACAAAGGCAAATGTCATATTTACAGTTGGAATACTCCTCCCCGATTACTCTCCTTTATAGCCAGATGTTTGGACTTTGCTGCCTCCTCTACTTGGTCTTTTTTTAAATACCTGGGCCTCCCTATTTTCCTTAAAAGAGCACTGAGAAAAGATTGGATTCCTCAATTGGAGAAATTTAAAAACAAGCTTCAAGCATGGGGTTACTCCTGTCTTAATATAGCTAGCAAAATTTTCCTCATAAAGTTTGTTCTTATCAGCCTCCCTCTATTCCACATCTCAGTTCTCCTAGCACCGGTGGGCATTCTAAGAAAAATGGAGGAATGTATCTGGCGCTTCTTCTGGAAAGGAGGAAAGCAAAATGAAAATAAGCTACCTCCAGTTAACTGGGAAATCATTTCCAAGCCTCTGTTGGAAGGGGGATTGCACATCAAGAATCTCAGTCACCAAAACATTGCCATGGGTGCAAAAATCATATATGGAAAATCATTGCACCCAAGCCAGGCTGGGCTCAATTAGCACTTTGGAAAAAATACTTCAGTGGAAATCGCAAACGTTGTTTGGATAACCCAACTCAACAGCCCAATTCGTCCTTCCTCAAACTGTTTGCCAACACTGCCTCTCTAATCACAGAGCACTCATTTTGGGTGCCTGGAAATGGGAAAACCATAAAAATCTGGACTGACAGAATTATGCAAGAAGAACCTCTTACAGAAAGAATTAAACTCTACGCGCTGCACAATTGGATGGAGGAAGAGGGGCTTATTACTCTGTGGGATATTTCCGTGTGGAGTGGAAAACGTTGGGCTAGATGGAAGCTCTTCAGCGTGCCTCCCGAGCTGCAAAGCGACTAGCACTTGTTGTTGGATAGTCTTCATGGCATAGCGCCCATACATGCCACCAAAAAAGACTTGCAAGGCTGGGGCACGATGGATGGGGGTATGTTGTTGCAAGGGGCTACGCTAAGCTGAGGGAGCGGCCTCATGTCCCTCCCAATCCAGAGCCATGGAAAAGTATATGGAGCTGCCCAACGTGGCCTAAAATTGACCACTTTTGCTGGTTATTATGCCACAACAAGATTTTGACACATGACAATCTTCAGAAAAGAGGCTTTCACGGACCTTCATGGTGTCCACTGTGCAAAGAAAAGACGGAAAGTGTTAACCATGTGATGTTGGAATGCAGATTTTCTCTACAAATTTGGTTTGACCTTCTATGCAACTTAAATTTCAATATCGTTCCTCCAAATTCCATATCTGAGTTGTTCACAAAGTGGTTGAACAGGTATCCTAGGCCCTCTCCAAAAAACAAAGTAATCAAAGTTGCTTGGTCCTCCCTCCCCAAAATAATATGCTGGCAGATTTGGCTGGAACGAAACAGAAGGATTTTCAAAAACAATGAGCAGAATCCCAAAGCCATTGAAGTCAAAATAAAATGCCAATTAAAAGAGTGTTTGATAGACTTAAAATATGATTCTAGTCTTAGCCAACAAGATCTAGATTGGGTTTCCTTATTTGAAATTCAATTTCATAAAGATGCAAGCAACGCCCCTCTTCCCAAAGCTTGGCAAATAAGGGAAACAAAAAAATACTTCCACGAATGGCTCATAATCCAATCAAGTTACTCTCTCTTCTTCGATGGGGTTTCCAAGGGAAACCCAAGAAAAGCTAGTGCAGGTGGAGTCATAATGAATTCAGAAGGTAAAAAGATACACTCATACGCCTGGGGTCTAGGCCACTCAACCAGTATTAAAGCTGAAGCTTTAGCTCTCTTTCAAGGTCTCAAATTTCTCAAGGCTCTAAACATTAACGAAGCAAAGGTCTTTGGAGACTCCCAAATCATCATAAATGCTATGGTGTCAAATACTCCACCTCTAGACTTAAGACTGGCAAGACTGATCACTAGAACCAAAGATATGGGAAAATATTTTCAAAAGCTAAATTTCTTCCATGTGTTGAGAACCAATAATAAAGAAGCGGATCTACAAGCCAACAAAGCTGCCATTCTTTCTGCTGGTGACATAACGAAGGATGGAGAAAACTCATGGGAATCTATTCCTTAATTTAATTAGTCGCCATGTTTTATTGTCTTCTACTATTTCAGTTTGTTTGTACTCATAAAATTGGGAAAATCTCTGAAATTGATTCCATAGATGTAGCTTGCAAGAGATGGAGGATAAGCATAAGCTTCATTGTCATCCTGAGCAGTGAGGCTTTCTAGGCTAGCGCTCTATTTTTTGTAAACAGAATTTTGGCAATTAGACCAAGCTATCAATAAAATCCCATAACCATTTCTCTAAAAAAGAAAAAAGAAAAAAAAAATAATATGAATTAATATAAAATGGCTCAAATGGCTCAATATACATGTTATATAATCTCTATAACAATTCAAAAGTGCAATTTAAACAGTAAAAAAATACACACATTATTTTTTGTATTCTAAAATAAGTTTGCAAACAAAAGAAATTTGATCCCTTTCCACTCATGTTAGATCCGTGTTTTAGATGGATCTATGTCGGTTGAGCCAAAAGGCTCATTCTACAATCCAGTATAAGGGAGATGTGTAAGTATGTCACCTCCTCAAAAAAATAATAAAATTAATTATTAAATACTAATTAATTAAATATTAAAATTAACTAATTAGATAGAATTATATATATATATATATATATATATATGAAAAAGTAATTGAAGGTAAAGTAGAGTAGTTATTTTTTAATAAGAGGAAAATGTGTGACTAATTCAATTTTTAATATAAAATATTAATAATGATAAAAATATAAAATTATACAATTTAAACAATGAAAAATTACCACATAGATCTATATTAATCACATATTAACGAAGCACTACAATGTATTAATTGACAACATAGGCTATAATAAAAATGAAAAAAATGTGTGCTATGCATTTTTAATTAGTTGTCCATATGATCTATAGAATAATTAAAAGTAAAAAAAAAATATGTCGTGAAATGTTTAAACCTTGATGTTTTTCAAAAATATTTTGATACCTGATATCAACTTTATATAAATCTATATATAGAAAAAATGTTAAAATAAAATATTTTAATGTATGATAGAATCAAATATCTAATGTAAGTTATGAATAAAATAATTTAATATGAATTAATATAAAATGGCTCAATACATATGTTATATAATCTTTATAACAATTCAAAAGTGTAATTTTAACAATAAAAAAATACATATTATTTTTTCTGAAATAAATTTAGAACAAACAAAAAGAATTGATCTCTTTAAACTCATGTTAAATTCATATTTTAAATAAATCTATGCTGATAATCCAAGGTCCAACTCCATCAACACCCAAAAAATAATGCCAGCTCAACCAAAAAATATCGGTGAATACAGTAAAAATATCGTAATGGTGAAAAAACCCAGCAACACCGTGATGATCCGGAACCCCGAAGAGTTAGCGAACAAGGGAATTTACACCTATGGGACAGGGGCATTGCACAGAAAAAAAAATTACAAGAATAGAAACAACCTGGTAATGAACCCTAGCCTCCTTCATTATTGTAAAGCCCTAACCGCCTTCGAGTACTAGAATCGGGATCCAGAAAGAGTTCTCTCGAAGTTTTATAAAGGGGATTGTCCTGGTACCATTGATGATATTTCTGCTACTAGCCGGTAGTAGTCATCCTTCAGGAGATCTCCCAGATCCTCCCTCGTTTCTATCTCACATCTCGTAGAGGAAGGCGTCGGTTGAGGGGTTAATTTTCACATTAATTGCAGTTATTTGGCGAAGCATAGGAGGCTCCTTTTTTGGGCTAGCCGAGAATAACTGTAAGGCCCCATCTTTTAACTCATAAAAGCCATCTTCTATGATGTACTTTCTGTAGTCAGAAGCTCATAGCCTTTGGATTACCGCCACCCACCAGTGTCAGATTATAGGGATTGGGGGTCCAAATACCTACGATGGATTCAGGGAACAGCGAAGCGTCAAGGCTGAAGGCACCGAACATTACACAGGACCAGGAGAAAGACGAAATTATCATTCGACAGGTTTTCTCAACCTTGCCCGAAGCCGAAACTAAAGGACTTGCTGGATCACGCAGGAGAAACAGGAGTGGTCGTTGTAAAAGGTCGAACGCGGTCTTTAAACACGATATGAACATCAAGGAAGTTTTACTGGATGAAGAGGATCTCTGCTCCTGGGTAGTGAGCCTGCAGAGGAGAGCAGTCATAGGCCGATGGATCTTTCCGGATAGTTCTGAATTTGATTCTGCTCCATGGATAGGCAAAATGTGGAAGCCGATAATTGGATATTGTCCAAAGTTCAGTAACCTTATCAATGGATGGTTCTGTGTCCATTTTATGGACGAAAACGACGTATTTAAGATCACCAGCAGAGCATGGGTTCAGGGCAGAAGCTTCATGCAGCTGGTCCCTTGGTTCCTCGGTTTCAACCCTATTGTAGAGGCTCCTCGTAATAAGGTGGTGTGGGTTAAATTTCCCGGTTTGCCTCTCGAATTCTGGACGTTGAAGGCACTTAAGGCAATTGGAGACACTATTGGCAGCACAAAGTACATAGATCCCAGTATTCTGGGCGCGGGAGGTAAGAGAATCGCATGGATTCTCGTGGAAGTCGACTATTCTGGTGGGTTGCCAGGAGACATTGACTTGGTTTGGGGTGGCAGAAGACACCGGCAGCGAGTAGATTTCTGGGGCATACCATTTCGTTGCCTTATCTGCCACAGAACCGGACACCTGAGGGAGGCATGTCCGTTTCGCTCCCGTATGGAACGTGCTGCTAGCGGGAACGCGGGAGTGACAGTGGGTTGTTTCAACCGCATTGTTGTATCTCATCTTTCGGAACCTCTTCAAGGTAATCCATTATCCCCATCATCAGTTGAAGAAGCAAACTTACCGGAGCCAATGGATTCATTTTTCAACAGGAGATCCTCTCTTAACCGTAGGGTTATGGAACCGGTGTCAAATATACTCCCATCCGAAGGTCTCAACTCGGCGTTTGTACAAGGTTTTGACAACGTCAGATCTCCCGAGATAGCATCTGACCTGCCTAACGACATCCCCGTCGATAACATCTCCGGAGGTAACAGTCCTGATGGAACCCCCATCCAATCACACTACACACATAGTGAGAAAAGCAAGGAAGTCGTCGACGATGGGCTGTTTGCAGGGGATCACAGAAATCTTTCGAATGAGGGACATGACTCATTCGATATTCAATATGCTCATCAGACCACAGGGGAACAGGAGTCCACTCCAAGGAACACTATCGATAGCGACCTTGCGTCTATCCTAGCCAATCCAAATATAGACTTAGCCGCTCTCACAGTCTTCGACAAGCCGCCCGAATCATCTGAAAAGGCTCCCACAAATGAAGGCAGCCATAAAGGGAGAAGTAAATTATCAAAGGGTAAGTTTCGGGCTATTTCTTTGATTGATGACGAGGAGGAAAAGTTAGCAGACATCCCTATCTCTGTCAGTGATGGACATTGGGCATCTTCCAGGGCGCTTAGAGCACGTTTCCCTGAGGAGGATTCGCCATGACTTACATCCTCTCTTTGAACATCAGAGGTATGGGCAAAGCCTCTAAAACTCTTTGCCTTAGGGACTTAATTTTAACTGAAAACCCAGCAATTTTTCTGGGTCAAGAGACTATGTGTGGAAGAAGAAATGCAATAAAGGTTCTTTTAAATATTAAAAAAGGGTGGAAAGCGGTTGCTAAGGATTCGGATGGTCTGTCTGGAGGGGTGATAGCCATATGGGATCCCGGTCGGGCATCTTTTAATGCCTATAGTTTCTTTGGAGGTATTCTGCTGGAAGGCTATATCAGGGGTAAGGCGGAGCATCTTTATATTCTGAATATGTATGCGCCATATGTAAACCGACAGATATTCTGGAACAGAATGCTGGCCTCTAATATTTTAACCTTGCCTAATCTCATTTTGATGGGGGATCTGAACATTACTCTTAAGGTAGAGGAAATCTGGGGTCATAGGGCTCGAGTAGACCCACTCTCTCAGAGTTTGTCTGAACTGTTCAACGATGCGAAGCTGATGGATATACGTCCGTCGCCGATGTTGCCCACATGGACAAATAAAAGGGCGGAAGGGGCTTTCATCGGAAAGCGACTGGACAGAGCTTTAGTAAATGAACATCTTGTGGATCTGTGGGGACTGCCGCGGTCGGGTGTTATTGTTTCAGATATTTCAGACCACATGCCAATAAAGCTGATGTGGAACGTAGTGCAGGAAGTGAAGGGCAGACCCTTCAAGTTTAATCGCGTTTGGCTTGAAGATACGGAATACACAAACTTGGTTAGATCCACGTGGGTTATGGCTGAGTCCGATGTTTTTTCCAGTCAATGGGATCGCTTTCAATATAAGATGCAGGCCATTAAGAAGAAGACCAAAGCCTGGGAGATTGACAAGAAGGAGTCACTTAAAAAAGAACTAGTTCAGATAAAAAGTCAAATGGAGCAGTTGTATATATCTTTCTCTCTGTCAACCCGAACGACTCAGTCTATGGTAATTACGGCCGATCTCAGTAGACGTAAAAATGAAATCCTGAAAATAGAAGAGGTCACATGGTTATTGAAAAGCCGTATAGCCTGGATCAAAGAGGGGGACCTCAATACACGGTTTTTTCATAAGATAGCAAACGAAAGGCGAAGTAGAAATGCCATTTGGAGGATTTGTAAACAGGATAATAGTGAAGCTCTCTCAACAGAGGAGATACAGATGGAGGCTTTCTCCTATTTCTCCGATTTTTATAAAAAAGATCCATCAATTGATGCCGCAAACCAAATGTGGGTTCTGGAACATGTGGACAGGTTTTTTGATGCTGAAAACGTGGCTGGAATGGAAAAGATTATTGACAGTGAAGAGGTCCTAGGAGTGTTAAAATCCATTCCACACGACAAGTGCCCGGGCCCGGACGGATGGCCGGCAGAATTCTTCGTCCATTTTTTTGATCTATTGGGTAAGGACATCACTGATCTCGTGGAGGGTTTCAGAGTTAAAGGTCACATTCCTCCAAGTCTCAATTCCACGTTCATTGCCCTCATTCCTAAAATCTCGGAACCTAAGAAGTTCTCAGATTTCAGGCCCATTTCATTATGCAACCTAATCTATAAGGTGACTTCTAAGATTATCGCAAATAGGATGAAGAGCTGTTTGTCGAAGCATATCTCTCCAGAGCAATATGGTTTTCTAGAAGGTCGTTCCATACATGACGCCATAGCAATTGCACAGGAGGTGCTCCATTCTATGCATTCAAGTAAGCAGGAGGCGCTTATGATGAAAGTGGATCTTCACAAGGCTTACGACTCGGTGGATTGGTCGTTTATTCGGATCATTCTGCTCAAGATCGGGCTTCCTATCAGGATTATTCGATGGGTTATGTCCTGTATAACATCTGTACGTTTTGTAATTATTGTGAATGGCATTCCCACAGATTTTTTCGAGGCTGGCCGGGGTCTTCGACAAGGATGCGCCTTATCGCCATTGATCTTCATCCTGGTGATGGACGGCTTCAGCAAGATTATCCACAGGGCTGAACAGCGGGGTACTCTGAAGGGTTATGTTTTCTCAAGGTCGGTATCAACTTCTCACTCCCTTTTTGTAGATGATTTACTTATATTTGGACTCCTCAATAGGAATTATTGGTTCCATATTCACATCATCTTCTCACGCTTTGAATCTGCAACTGGGTTGCGCATGAATAAGGGCAAGTCTTTCCTCATATATGACTTTGGAGACCTAATGGAGATACAGTTCATTGCTGAGTTCCTTGGGGTCGAATTTAGGCAGGCTGCGGAGGGTTTCAAATACTTGGGATATTCACTCAAGCCTTTTGGATATAGGAACAGAGATTGGTTTTGGCTAGTGGATAAAATTAGAGCCCGCATAGAAAGATGGACGCACAGATGGCTTTCGATGGGGGGGAGACTAGTTATGATCCAAGCAGTTCTGTCACAGATGGTTGTTTATTGGGGCCACCTTCTATTTTTCCCAGAGGCCATTATTAAGATGATCAATCGTATTATATCAAATTTTCTGTGGGGTGGCGTTAATCTGGAGAAGAAATTCCATCTTTGCAGCCTCCAGACCCTCAGTCGACCAAAATATTTGAACGGGTGGGGCATATTGAACGCTCGGGAGTTTAATAAAGCTCTTCTTATGAAAACGTTCTGGAGGGCGGTCTCGGGGAATAACATTTGGTCTGAGATCATAAGAGCGAAGTACATAGACGGCGACATCCTCTACAAAATCAGCTGTGACGCCTTCCTCGTTCCCAGGAAATTATCAGTTATATGGGCCAGCTTCAAGAGAATTGTGCCGGACATACAACAGCGTCTTGTATGGTCTTTCGGGAACGGAAGTCGTATTCCGATAGGATGGCGGGGAATCACTAACATTTAAACCGGACAGGGCCCTTCGATTCACTTGATCCACTCTTTGGCTCACAAAGGAATTCACTATCTCTCTCAGTGCATCCGTGAATGGTACTTTGACGCTCCTATTTTTAAAAGAGCAGGTCAATTAGGATTGCTGGGCGCGACGGCGGAGGAGTGGGATGCTGTTCGAGACGAGCTCAGAGGCGCAGGATTATGTTATGCGCCAGGGGGTGACTTCATATGCTGGAACGGTCCAATGAAACACAATGCTATTATAGTCAACGATGTATACAGGGACATCAGCAACAGAAACGCGGGTGTTGTTTCATCGGATTTCCTTTCTTTTTGGAGGTGGAAATTGCCCACTAAAATTACAGTTTTTGGATGGCTTGTTTGGATGGGTAAGGTTCTAACCTGGGAGAACCTATTGAAGAGGGCTTACCAAGGCCCGGGCAGGTGCGCTTTCTGTTGCAACGACGAGGAGAACATTACACATTTATTTTTCACTTGCCCGATCACTCGACAACTTTGGAGTATTTTCAGTGATTTTCACATGGAGTCACAGTGGACGCCTCATGATTTCCTCTCGGTGGCAAATGATTGGGGTAAATTGCATTCTAAGTATCATGTACTCCCTTTCTTCCTCATTTGGGAGGTGTGGAAAGCCCGGAATCGGCTGATTTTCGAAGGGGTCCCATTCAGAATGGATAGAATCTTCACTGTCATTAACACTTGGATTGATGAGCGTCCTCTGCTGTTGGATAAAGAGACAGACTGTTCCCACCGTCTCAGACCACATGATATTTCTTTGCCGGCCATTTTTTTCGATGGGGCATCTCAGGATTACACCACGGGGTGCGGTGTATGGATTAAGTTGTCTGCAGATGAGCGCATACACCTCTATTGGAATGGTGGCTCCGGTTCCAATAACAAAGCTGAGATAATGGCACTTTGGGGGGGTCTTTGGGTCGCCTCGGATCTTTCCTTACAGGATATCAGCATATATGGGGATTCGAAGATAGTTATAGACTGGGTCACCAACAGTATTCAATTTCTCTCCCCACATCTTCGAGGATGGCTGGATCGCACTCAGAGTTTATGGAAAAGGATGAATTTCCCTAGGATCACCCACATTTACAGGGAAAACAACACTCGAGCAGATGGTTTGTCTAAGAGAGGGCTACGGGCAGATTTTGGGGTCTTTCATGTTCTTAGGTACAGGAATGGAAGGAAAATTCAAGATTTCATCATTCCCATACCATGAATCTGATGGGTCGGTCCTTTCTGTTTTCGTTTTTATACTGCTTTTTGATCCTTTTTGGATATTATACACAGACATAGAGTTTCCAGGTTTTAATATACAGTTTTGATAGCAGAAGTGGCAGTTTTTGATAGCAGAAGTGGCTTGGGTTTGTCTTCTTGGAAGATAGGCCACAAAGAATAGGTGATCCAGTATTCACAGTTGCAGGCCCGATGGATTCACACTATCGGGACTGGGGCACTACTGGTTCTTATTATATTATCCACTGCTGCCTCTATATACAACGCTGTGCTCCCTATGCACTTCTCTCTAGCGAGGCAGAGGGTCGCCTTTATAATGCATGTGCATAGGTCTATGAATCCTATCTACAACAGGGGAACGGTATTCAAGATGTTTTGATAATAATTCTCGAAGTTTTCCTTTTGTTTCTGAGACCCTTTGCACAGGATTATTGGTCGGTAGGATCTTTTGCGAGTCAACAAATCAAGCGAGCCCGATAGTTTTCTTTCAAGTGAGCTTGATTATTATCAAGCGAGCCAGATAATTTTCGAGCCTGTTATGGTTTTTGACATTTTCTGATATGTCTGCCTTGCATTATATAAACGCTTTGTTACATCTTTAGGCTTCCAAGTTAGTGTAATCTCTGTCCAATAGTTTCGGATATATACACAGGATGAGGTTTAGGTAAGTTCTGGTCTTTTAGAGATGCACCAAGATCAATTGTTTTCGCCTTTTTTGATCGTTGGTCCTCACAGAATTGTTAGTTCTCTATGGCTAGGGGTTGATTATATCCCCCTGATATGATGTGCCGGTCAGTAGTTTGCTGCTCATTCATTTCCTGAATTAGCAGATACTTGGCTGACTTTGCAATGATGTTTTCTCATTGAACTAGTTTTCAATTGAGTATGTATTTAGATCATGAACTGATATATCTAATATATGCAGCGTTTTTTTTCTTCTGAAAAAAAAGAAGCCCTAACCGCCTAAAACTCGACATCGTTACTCAGATCGATTATCCGTATGGAAGTCAGAAAGTAAAATATGTTTCTTTTAGAGATGTGCATATAAAGATCATGTGAATTTGTTTTCATGATGTTGTCCTTTGATATTCAATACATTACATTTTGAATTTTGGTACATATGTGATATTATTTGATGACTTGAATATCATATATTATTATCTATTTAGATTTATTCAGGAGGCATAAGTGGGATGTGATATATTATTTTATGATTATGATATGATATATACGCATTTCTACCATATGATTATTTTGTTGATTACATGAATGGAAGTTACTTGGTTGAGAATAATATATATATAGAGAACCCACTTACTTTTAGTTATTATTTATAAAATATATTTATAACTTATTTTTCAAGCATATTTTCACTCTTTTTGATATAAATAAACAATTTTTGTTTGAAAAGTAGTTTAACTAATACAAAGATGATTTGGAGAAGAGATATTAATGAAAGCCATAGTCTAAAAAAGTAACAAAATGGCCTGGAATCTGGCAGAGATTTTGAAAAAATCCGGCGAAGATTTTATCAGATTCTTGTTTACAATTGTTAAACTTCAATGTTTTGGGTGTCCTAAGGGTTTTTGATAGTGCTGAATCCATTTCCACTCTCAAAAATGGATTCCAAACACTACAACTACCTCATTTTTTGAATTTTACTGAACCTGATTCTGGAAAAAACTTGCCGTCCCGGCTATTATGTTGCCTGGGAAGACAACTCCTTAATGAAAAGAAGAGAATTTTGTATGAAAGGGACACATTAGCAAAGAAATATAGATTGACAGTCTCTACATTATAGTTTTTCAAGGTTGATTATTTAATTAAAGATTATATTCATTATATTTAGAAGTTTTGATTTACTCAATGTTGATTAGTTTTGTTTTTGAAAAAGTTAATTATATATGGTGATTATTTGAAGTGATCTAGTGCAACCTATGTATTTTTTTCCATTCTTTGAGCACCTAATTGCTATTGTATGAGTCATTTTTACATTTTGGCTTCTCAATACATTTTTTTATCATGAATATCATAGTAGTATAAAAGACATATATATATATCATTTCTTGGTTACTTTTCAAATTTTGGCTTATTGGAATACCAAATTGTTGTTGGTTTATTGTTTTCCATTTAACTTTTTAAACATAAATTTTCTTTTGACTTGTGCAATTCCTTCATTTATTTATTTTACTTAATATTGATAAATATTTGAGACTTAAATATCTAGGTATTAAAATATAGTTGTACAACCTAGGGTAATAAACCCAACTATTTCACCTAGCTTAATGAGATTCAAGAGTGTTACGTGTGAGGCATTAAAGATCCTCATCATCAAAAACCTCCAATTGGGATTTTTTGGTAAATGTGGTGAATTTCTTTGATTGAAATAAAGAAATAAAGAGGAAAATCAATTGTAACGAAGATTGGAGAAGGAACTATTGGATTTTTTTAGTAAATGTGGTCAATTTCTTTGATTGAAATAAAGAGGAAAATCAATTGTAACCAAGATTGGAGAAGGAACTTCTACACTTGATTAGGTCATGTTCTATGATCAATATATATACACTTACGCCCTGATAATATATATGCCATAGACCTGCTTCACAGAAATGGGGATCTACCTAGTGATGGATCTATCTATTTTTGTGCATGCTTAATGGATTTCACCAAAGAATCATTCAATGATTAATTTGTCTAAATTTTTCCTCATAGAGATGGATATGTCCAAAATTTTCCTTAGAGAGAAAGCTCTATTAGGTGAAGCCCTTTAATCTACCTTATGATGGATCTATTTGTGTATATGAGCATGCTTAATAAATTTCACCAAAAAACCATATGGCAATGGATTTGTCTTGATGTTTCCTCAAAGAGATCAGTTTGTTGAGAGTTTTACCTCAAATAGTTATATTTTCCAATGCCTTATATGAATCTTTCCTTTGCCTTAGACAAACTTGTTTGAAATTTTTTGCCTTAGATGGATTATTTCCTTGTACATATTTATCTAGATTTTTTTTCCTTGGATCATTTTCCTTCTACATGAATTTTTTCTCAAATGAGTTTATTCCTCAAATAAATCTATCCAATTTTTTTACATCAAACAATCCAATTTTCCTTATATAAATTTATGTTTGAGATCATTCAATTTTCCTGATATGATTTTATGCCTTAGACCATTCAATTCACCTCAAACAAGTTTTAAATAATCAAAAGTAAATATTAATAGATTACCAATACCATAATCTCATGAAAATGATAACATCAACCTCAATCTCATAATGAATCTAGGATCTTAAAATACGAGTATCCTTAAATAAACATCAACATCTCTACTATAAATCTCATAATAAATTAAATAAGAGAAAATGGAATATCCTTTTCAAATTGAACTTTTGATAAGCAGTTTACATATGTATTTTTCATAATATATAATGATCAATGTTTTTAGAACGTACCTTGAATTGCAAAATATGGGAGCACATGCTATAATAAAGTTAGCTTACAATAATAATAATATTATTATTATTATTATTAATTATTATAGTAGTGAATTCCCTGCTTTGTGGCTAATAGTTAGCAAAAAGTCGGACGCGCGCGCTCTCAACTCTCGACTCTGCAGCGATTAGGTCAGGGATTGCTGCGTGGGCTGTGCCGCCGACATGGGTGCGCCAGGGGGCGGGGAGCCATCTCCCCCCCCTCCAAATTATTCTGCAGAAGCATTTCGTAACCTCCTGTCCCAGAAAGGGAAAAAACGCCCGTCACCTGAAGTCCCGACGTTCATCAAAAAACTGGAAGAAATACCAGAGATTGCTCTGCCTGAAGAACAACCGATCAAAATAGCTCTTGCCTTGGCTGACAGAGGTTTGGTTGGGCAATTTATGGGTCGATGGCCATCAACAAAATCGACAGATGAATGGGTTCAACAAAACTGGAGGCCACTGCTAACGAACAACGTGATCTGTTATGATGTCGGTAAGGGATTTTTCATTTTCGAATTCACTACCAAGGAAGACTGTGACCTGGTGTTCAGAAATGGTCCGTATTTCATGGGAAATCAAGGCCTTTTCCTGAACAAGTGGACCCCTGATTTTGACCCTTCAGTCGATGTCCCAAAGGAGGTTCTTGTTTGGGTCCGGCTCCCCAACCTTCCAATCCACTGCTGGAGCTACCAGTCCCTACAAAAGATTGGAAATGGGCTGGGTCGATTCATTGACAAAGCTGACAATAGGGGCCAATACACCTGCGCAAGAATTTGCGTGGAAGTTGACTTGGAAGCTGGTCTGCCGGAAGCCATTAAACTCACAGTTGGAGATTGGCATCACTTCCAGAAACTGGACTACGAGCAACTGCCTTTTAAGTGCAGAATCTGTCACGAGCATGGTCACTTCCAACGAAACTGTCCTAAAGCCCCAGCAAGGGACAAGGTGGAAGAAGAAGGATGGAAAGAGATAAAAAAGGGCAAGGTAGTCTCAAAGACTTCTGAACAGACAAAATCTGGAACAATGGGGAAACCCCAGCCCAATTCTCAGACTAAACCGACCACAAAAGAAGGCCCCCTCAGTTGAAAAGCTGAATGACACAGAGAATCACGAAGAAACTCAAGACCACTCGAATAATTTGAAAGAAACAGTAGAAAAATCAATTGTTCCTCTAGCAGCTGCTAATCAAAGGGGAACCGAAGGTACTGAGGAGCACATCAGTCTAGCCTCTGACTCAGGGGAAGAGTTAGAAGAGAGAGACACCGAATCAGATGGCTCACAAATCACTCCTATCAAGACGGCTAGGGGTCGGAAATCCAAGAAGAAACAGAGAGAGGAGAAAACTTATCTGGATGTCCTACAAGGCTCCCAGAAAACTCTCAAAGGAATGATGAACACTAGATCCGGGCGCAAGCAGAGCAAGGCTCCAAAAGGAGCCACCACCTCCCAAGTCAGTAAATAATGAAGTACGTCTCCTGGAACTGCAGAGGGTTAGGCAGCAGGCTGAAAGAAGAAGCCCTGAAAGACATTGTTAGGATGCATTCGCCTGAAATCCTTCTCATCCAGGAGACAAAGATGGAGGATAATCTGCTCCTCCAAACTAGTAAGACATTCTGGCGTAAAGGCCCCGGAAGAGCTGTCAGTGCTAGGGGCGCCTCTAGCGGGCTTGCCTCCTTCTAGGACAGCTCCAAATATGAATTGATTCAAGAAAAAAACTGCCCTCATTGGAATTTCACTCAGCTCCTCCACAAAGACTCTGGTCAACAAGTAATTATGTTCAATCTTTATGCTCCGGTCCTTCCAACGGAGAAAAATTTTTGCTGGGAATCGCTACAGTCTTTTCTTATATTGCACAACCTAGGAAACATCATTATTGCAGGTGATTTGAATGTTACTCTAGCCATTGACGAGAAAAAGGGGGGTTCCCCAGTAAGGGATCCAGCCAGAGAATGGGTGGAAGACATAATGCTAGACTGGGATCTTGAGGATATCAAGCCTTTTGCTGGGAAATATACCTGGACTAACAAAAGATTAGGACCCAACCACATAGCTGCTCGTCTGGACAGATTCCTTGTCCAATCCTCTTTTTTTACCTGTGGTCTAACAGCCTCTTCTAAAATCCTCCCAAACTGCACTTCTGATCATAAACCCATCAGTCTCGAGTTCTCCCTTGAAGGAAATCTTGGTCCAATTACTTTTAGATTCAGTCCCTTGTGGATTCAGCAAGATGGTTTCCATGAAGTGGTTTCAGAAGCCTGGAATCGGCAGATCCTGGGATCCCCTTTCTATGTGTGGGAAGAAAAGTTGAGGGGCCTAAAAAGAAGTCTCAAGGAGTGGGCTAAAACTCTGAAAACGCCCACTGCCAAGAGAAAAGAATCCTTAGAAAATCTTGCTGCCCATCAATCTGCAATGGAGAATTCTGTTGTTACTCAAAGTCTGCTTCAAAGAGAAGTTGAGTTGCAAAAAACTCTCCATAGAGCTAGTAGGGATGAAGAGGAGTACTGGAGACAAAAATCCAGAAACCTATGGTTACAGGCCGGCGACAAAAACACCAGCTTCTTCCATAAGCAAGCCGAAGCTCGCAAGCAATTCAAAACTATCTCAGAAATTCGCTCCCATGATGCGGTGGTCCAAGATATTGAAGGCATCAAAAGAGTTGCTTTCACCTTTTTCAAAGAGCTTTATTCGGCTCCTGAAAATCCTCCTATAGACTCCCATGCCTATCCTTTTGATCTTATCCCTCATTGCGTCCATGATTCTGTTAATTCTATGCTGACTGCTCCGATCAGCATGGATGAGCTCAAGAAGACTTTGGACTGCATGGAGCCGGATAAAGCTCCTGGGCCTGATGGGTTCAATGCCAGGTTCTATCAGACTTGTTGGTCTATAATTAATAAATACCTTCTGAGAATGGTCAGGAAGTCTCAATCATGTTCCAAGATCGGAGGCAGCACCAACTCGGCCTTCCTTGCCCTGATTCCGAAAGAGAAAGGGGCTTCTGATTTTGGTAGATTTTGACCCATTTCTCTGTGTAACACAAGTTATAAACTGATCACCAAAACAATAGCCAACCGTCTCAAGAATGTTTTGCCGGACATCATTCCGGAAAATCAAGGAGGTTTCATCAAAGGGAGAAAGATTCTGGACAATATTGTGCTGGTGCAAGAAGCAGTTCACTCAAGCTGCCTCCGAAAAGAGAAAGGAATGGTGATAAAGCTTGATTTGGCAAACGCCTTTGATAGGGTGAATCATGATTTCCTCTTTGCTGTTATGAAGAAACTGGGCTTCTCTATAACCTTCATAAATTGGGTGAAAGCCTGCATCGCCTCCCCTTGGATTGCGCCGCTGGTTAATGGCCGATCAACCAAGTTCTTCAATGCCTCAAGGGGCTTAAGACAAGGTTGCCCACTGTCCCCGCTCCTCTATGCTATTCAAGCCTCTGTTCTTAGCTTCCAACTTGACTACTGTCATCAAATCCAATCTTTGCCAGGCCTCAGAATGGTTCCCAATGTTAAAGACATTAACCATGCCCAATTTGCCAATGATACTCTGTTGCTTGGAGGAGCGAGCATAAATTCTGCAAGATCCTTTAAGAAGGAGTTGGACATATACAAGGAGGTCTCGGGCAGCAAGATAAACTATTTAAAAAGCACTATCTTCGGTTGGAACTGGCTGACATTGCCAGGCTCTTAGAGATGAAAGGAATTCAGACCTGGGAGTTTTTTAAATATCTGGGGATTCCAATCTTCAAATTCATTCCTAAAGTTGCCCACTGGATGCCCCTGCTTGACAAACTAAAACTCAGAATTCAAGCTTGGGGAGCCTCTTGGCTGAACATTGCTGGGAAGGTTATCCTGATGAAATCTATTCTCATAAGTATGCCTCTTTATCAGCATTCCATTCTGCTTGCTCCCAAAACCTTCCTCAGTAAAATGGACAATATGCTGAGAAGATTCCTCTGGGAAGGGGGGAAAAATAATGAAAAAAGACTTCATTTAGTTAAATGGGACACTATTAAAAAGCCAATTCTGGAAGGCGGTCTTCAAATAAGAGATCTGGGTGCCCAGAACCTATCCCTGGGCTCCAAAATTCTGTGGAATATTGTTGCTGGAAAGGCTAGCTGGAGTAAGAGAGTACTGTGGAAGAAATATTTCAATGGACATCGGCTGAGGTGTTTGGACCAACCCCCAAAAACCATTAAAGGTTCTCCGATCTTCAAAATTTGTCTTTCTGCTATGGAGCATTTCAGCCACAACCTTTACTGGATACCAGGTAATGGGAAAAAAATCAGAATTTGGGATGATCCGATCCTTGGTGATCAGCCTCTGAACCATGTTGAAGGCCTGGAAAACATTAAAATTTGGCTACAGTCCAACAACCGGAACACCCTGTGGGACATCTCAACTTGGACGGATGATACTGGAAGACGATGGGACAGTTGGTACCTGGGAGAGATTCCCCATCGGCTGCAGGCTGAAGCATTGTTACTTTTAGATAAGCTCCAAGGAAAATCTCCGACCAAAGCATCAGCTAAGGACAAAAGAGGGTGGGGTTCCCTCACTGGCAATTTCTCAGTCTCTGAAGGTTACAAAAGTATGATAGTGATTCCTAATGTCCCTCCTGACCCTACTCATTGGAGGTTTATTTGGGCCTTTCCTTCGCTCCCCAAAATAGACTTCTTCTGCTGGACGTTAGCTCACAACAGCATTCTCACTGGAGATATCTTAAGAAAACGTGGAATGGAAGGGCCTTCCAGATGCCCTCTATGTGTGTCAGAGGAAGATTCTACTAACCACCTGTTGTTGCTCTGCGCATTTTCCCGTGATGTCTGGAAGGGAATCCTGAGGTCAGGGGCTGACAAAGTTGAGCTCCCTGGTAATATTCCAAACCTGCTTCACAACTGGGCCAATTTATCTCCGTTCTATCTCTCTAAAAAATGCCTCCTCAAGACAGCCTGGATGTGGATCCCTAAATTCACCTGCTGGAAGCTGTGGTTGGAAAGGAACAATAGACTATTCAGAGATGAAATTTGTACTCCTGGCAAAATTATCACTAAAATCCAAGCTTTATTGGGAGAGACTTTGGATACCAAACCTGCAATAAGGAATGAAGCAGCATTGGACAGTGAGGAGGAGCTTTGGCTCAAATATCTTTCCCCTAATCTTGTCTTCAAGGCCTTGCCTCCTGCAATTTCCCATGCTAATTGGGAAATCTGCCTGGAAGAACAGGATTTTATCAAATGGCGCTCTGCGTCAGATGAACACTGCCTCTTCTTCGACAGGGCCTCTAAAGGCAATCCCGGAGCTGCGGGTGGGGGTGGGGTTCTTCTGAATCCGAATGGTTCAACTGAGTTTCGATTTCAATGGGGGCTGGGCATCGAAATCTAATAACAGAGCTGAAGCTCTGGCTTTGTGGCAAGGGCTTAATTTTGCTATCAAAAGGAACTTTCTGTCTCTGTCGATCTTTGGAGACTCCAGGATGATCATCCAAGCGTTGAACCTCAACTCAAATCCTTCACAGATTCACCTAGTTCCAGAAAATAACCCTCTTCCATATTCTGAGGCACCTGAACACCCAAGCTGACCTTGAAGCCAATCTGGGCTCTACCCGTTGCAGAAGATCCCTTCTAGTCAACTCTGATGAGTCTAACTGCATCATTCCTTAATCGTCTAATGGTCGACCGGTTCACTAATCTGCTTTCAAATTCCAGTCTTGTAAGCTCGATCCATTTCATGAAGTCTAAGGTTTTGATCCCGGTCTCTATCTGGATAGACACAACAACTTCTCTCCTGACTTCTCACGACCTCTGCTGTCTCAGCAGCTGGGCAAGCAATAGGCGGACCCTGTCCTCTAGCGCTAAGGGCGATGTTACTCTGAAATGGAGGTTCGTCAAAGTAATGAAGTTGCCCTCTGGCTTCAGGCTGGGACCTGGCCGATTGACCGACTGGATCATTCTAGCTATGGGCGTTCAAAATAGTTTCAACATGCCAGTGCAAAGCCTCCATGGACCAATTAAAAAACCCAGCCTCAGCTCCCAAATATGCAATATGGAAGACGCAAAGGCGACGCTGGACTATCAAGACCTCCACTGCAAGCGTTGTATTAGTTCAATTAAGATCTCAGACATTATGAGGCTCGATTTCCATTGCGACCTCTTTAGTTGTATCAAAGAAAGAGATCCTCCACTGTGTAACATAAATCTCAGCTCCAGACACTGTTGTAACGCTCCAGTACGCAGCAGCTGTTTTGCCGCTCAATAATCTCATTAACCGTTGCAGTCAAAAAAAAAAAATTATTATTTTAGTGAATTCTAAATAGACATTAGGTATGTTTTGTTAACCTTATTTTTTAGTGTTGACATCTAATATTTGGGATTAGGAAAATCTATGTAAATATTGTAAACAACAAAATAAAAGAAGCTGGAAGACAAAGATACATTGGGAGATGAAACCCAATAGTCACTCTCTCCTTGTATATAGTCATATTCTCTCTTAATGAAAAAAAAAATTGATTTGATTCGTATTTACAAAACTGACCTGACATGGTATGAGAGCATAGGTCCCATTTTAGCATTTCTTTGCCCTGTAACTCCTATCTCATTCCTTTTTTATCTTCTCCCGCTTAGACCTATTACTACATAGATTATTGGATAAATATGGTGGTAGATCGAACATTGGTTGAAGGGAAACAATGGTGATGCATTGAATTAACGCTATAATGGTGAATGAAGCATCCTTATCTGCATTAAATGTTGTATTAAACAGTAATTTATCCCTGGATTATATGTGCACCACATGTTTTCTATGCTAGTCAAAAATACAAAGGGTTTATTTCTATGCGTTGAATGGTTTATGCAATGGAGAGTTGAATTTTCTGGAGGACTGACTGAACATTGCGTTGAGTTTGAGACCATTCATCGCAACATTGGTAAAACATTCATCTGAGCCCGATTGTATGTTGTTGAGGGTTCATGCTTGACATGGTGAATGATGCTTGACATGGTTAATGCTACCTGATGGTGAACGTTGTCTGACATGGCGACCACAGTTATAGGACATGCATGATTTAAGGTATGCTAACTTTTGAAGAACGTGTTTAAGACTAATACCTGGTATGTGTTATGATATGTGTTGATGCATTGCTGGTATCCCCTCATCATGTGCATTAAAATCTAGTTAAGCCGAAGGATTTTCTATTGTGAGTTTTATCCTCATGACACTATTCAAATTCGTCGTCCCTGAAAGAATCCGAACAGGTGTTGCTCCCCTTAAGATTATGAAGAAAATATGATTGTTGGATATTTCATTGACCATCTTGAAGCCCCCTGTCCCTTTTGAGTCATAGGGAACCTATAGAGTCGCTCGCCTTGCAAACTCTTCCACCACCATCGACCCATTGCAGTTGTTGTTCTTGTCTCCCACCAAGAAGCTTAGAACATATGTCTTCTCGGCTACGGTCATCACCATTTGTGAAATGGTGCTCTCCATCCCCAAAAGAAGCTCCACGACTCTCTTTCCCTAGGGAACGACATAATGAAGGGAGTCGATGTATCTGACGATCTTCAGAGGCTCCATTATCCATCCTCACAGTGAAGTATCTATTCAAGCTTCGCAATGGTATAAAATGGCAAGGATCAAGGGTGTTTTCCTATCTTACGGAGATAGGGGTTATTGGATGTGCGGATCACGAATCTTTAAATCTGGATACAAATGGGGACATAATGGACTTGTGTTGGTGAATGTTGCGGTCACCATCTTTGAGGCTATACAATTTTATTTTCCCCACTCAGATTTTTGGGTCTCTACAATTGTGTTTTCTGGAGGAGGAGTACTCATTAGATCTGAGTCTCAATGGAGCTACATCTTCTTTGTGCCATTTTTCTCCAGATCTGGATGCTTTGAAAATAGGTTTAGATTTATGTATAGAGAACCTTTCCAAATCTTTGTGAAAACCCTAAATGAGAAATTTATTCTCTTTAGGGTTTGGGCCATGGATATTGAAAAAGATATAAAGAAAAATATTCAAGATATCTTAGGAATATCGATGAATTTAGGAATTTTGATCCACGAGGATAAATGTTGTAATACGTTTAGTGATTGAAAGATAACTACATCAAAGGTAATTCCTGAGTTATTATAAATTTGAGGTTACGGGGACGGTAATTCCTCCATTATTATAAATTTAAGGTTGCAGGGAGGCTCTCCAAGGACCAGTAACCCCAACAAATCTAATTCGTATATGGATGTTATGAAAAGAAAGGGCGAGTCACTGACAAAATAGTGTCATATATCACTTGTATGCCTTTCAAATCTTCTATGATTTCCTTGTTTCCTGTGAGGAGGGAAAGGTTTATCTCAATCGTGTAGGGGAAGATGGGCGTAACGGTTGATCCCAACACCAACACAGGGTTGATGGTCACCCATCCATCCCTGGATTTTCTTTCCCGTATTGTAGCGCTGATTTTTCTGCAAGCGTCTTGGCAACCCCATATGCCTACACAATCAAGCAATAAACAACTATCACAAATTTTATTTTGTCAAGAATACATGAGAAACAATGGATATCAATATATCTTGTGATATCCCTTCATTAATGTACAAGGTAGATGTTACGCTCCCTCTCCCAGTTATTTATGGAAATAACTGCAGTAATTATTTCTGGAAACCAACTACAGTGATTTCCTTAATTTATGGAAACCAACTGCAGTTAATTAATTTCTTGTTGAGAGCTTCTAAAGTGGTCCATTACTCCCACTGCAGTTCTCTACCATGATTTGTGGAACAATTGACACATAGCCAACAGAAGCTTGATGGAAGCTTGGCTATAAATATTTTTGTTTGGTCCCCAAGCTCACTAACTCAATCCCCTTTAGTTTTACACCATCAAGCTAGAGTGAGCAGAGCTTGGAAGTCCCTTCAGATTTATTGCATTCTTTTCTTTCTGCTTGTGTGAGAGATTTTGGGAAAGTTTTGTAAATCCAAGAGTTGAGTTTTGAAAAGCTTACTATCTCTCTGTTTGACTGTTACTCCAAAGTTTTTCTCCTCGCGCTAGACTGCGCATCGTGAGAAAATTGATCAAACTTAATATGTACAGACTTCTAAAACAAATGTTTGGAGCACTACTAACCTATTCCACAGAAAGTTTCCATGAAGTGTGTGGTTTCCTTTTTCGTTTGAGAAATTGATAAAAGGAATTTCAAGACTACTGGTTTTGATCAAGCCAAAGCCATCGTATACACATCACGGTGGAAATACATGCATTTGCTGGATTGAGGTAAAAATATGGGGTAAATCGAGTGATATTCATC